>JANHAO010030754.1:0-10074 GCA_026873985.1 Saraca asoca
ACCATAAAAGCAAAATTGGAATTTTAGTTTCCTACTATTATCAAAGAATATTCAACTTAGTACTGCTGAACACCATTTGATGTTTGACTAAATGACACTCACATGAAACTCATGATCCTATCCTAACTGCTTCACTGGTATCGTATGAGAAACTTCCTGCATAATTGTTGTTCTCAGCCACTGATGTGGAACTGTGGAATTCTGCAGAGATCCCTGACAGTGACTTTCTTCTGTCATCTTTAATCATTAGAATGATTTGGTAAGGGCTCATTACATGCATGATATGTGCATTAAAATTTTATATTAATATATTACAATAAATTTAATATTTTTTATTTGAGGTGCTGGATTTTGGGATGAATAATAATATCTTGTGCTAGTGTTTGTAAGAGAAGGGCAGTATGTGTGACAGAGAACAACGCTACTCACCCGCAGTTTGCAGTGACTGACGAAAACAAGAGTTTAAAGACCAGGTTTTGTGAAGGAACTCGGTAAATCCTGTTGAATATTACACTGTTTTTGTACGTAATTTATTAAATACCAATTTTAAATTATTCAATAAAGTCTGCAACTTATATCAACTACTTATAATAGTTTTTTCAAGGAAAAATACAAGGAACCCCCCTCTTAACTTTATGATAATTGGATTTTTCCCTCACAAAATTTAGAAATTTGAATTAAAGACTTCAAATTATATAAAATCTTAAAATTAATGATTTGCATTTTTTTCAACATTTTACAAATGTTTATAAATGTTAAGTATATCTACAACTCCATCAATAAAGTGTGCTGTATAAAATTTTAAAAAAATTATCTTTTTATAAATAGTTAACAATTTTTTTGTTAGGATTTAATTTTGTTTTCAGTTTCCAGGAAAAAAGAAGAGAGTGTCCCTCCATCTGTACTATGCCGATTCCACGAGTTCGCCTGCCTTGCACATCTAGCCAGTCCTACTATGCCACGCAATGCACTCTTCATGGAGTAAACCTGTAGTCCAATGACGTGGCAACTTAGTATAATGAACCGCTTGTACACTCGAAAACCCACTTACACTCGACCGTTAGTTTGCACAAATTTAAAATGATGATTTTGCTGTCATAGAAAATCCAAGCGCCAAACAGGAAGGGGGAAAACTAGCCGTTGCGGGTGCTTTACCTCAGTACCTAATTTAATGCCTGTTGGAGTATTCTTCGTTGTATAGATTGTATTCGATTTTCCCTTTCCTCCAGAATCCATATATTCGAGCGACCTAGAAGGGTGGTTTTATATTGCTGTTTCTTCTCAATCGCTCTGAAATCTTACTTGTTCCTACCTGTAATTGCAAATTACACTTGGATTGAAACCCTAAAATCCAACTGATAAGGGGATATGGCCGCGAGAACAGTTGCCAAGGACATCATCACTCTTCGTGGATCTGCAGCAATAGTCAGCGAGTTCTTCGGTGTGATTTTTCTCCGTTCATTTATTTCTCTTATTAAGATTAATCAAACAAATTACGACCGGCTAATTCTTTTTTCATTTATTTCCATTATTCCGTGTCAGGATATGCTGCCAACAGGTAGAGAATTAATATCGCATTTTGAACTTGGATCCTCTTTTTACTGGGTTTTTGTTCTAAGTTTTTTTTTTTTTTTTTTCAATCATATACTGTGACTTTCGTAATAAATATCGGTTGCAATATTGTTCAGCATTCTTTACAATCGCGGGGTATATCCAGAAGAAAGCTTTGCGAAGGTCAAAAAATACGGCCTTCCGATGTTGCTCACTCAAGATGAGGGCGTCAAATCTTTTATTGCCAATCTAACTGCTCAGCTCTCTGGTATGCACTGGCTTGTTGTTTTACTATTGTAGTTCTCTCCAATTTTCCAACATTATTTAAGAAGTTTTATTCCAATTTGGTAAATTATAATGTTTTTAAACATGGGGTCAAGCTCTGACTGTTAAGTTATTTAGTTCCTCGTCTTCATGCTTTCAATTCCAACTTAATAGAGATTTAACAGTAAATATTTGTGTTATCTTCTTTGTCTATGACTTATGATTGATTGATCTGTTGCAACTATGAATGTTGTAAAGAATGGCTTGAAGCTGGGAAATTACAGAGGGTAGTCCTCGTTATAATGAGCAAGGCCACCAGCGAAGTCCTAGAAAGGTGGAACTTTAGCATTGAGACTGACGGTGAGGTTGTTGAGAAAGGGTAACAAAACCAAATCCCAGTCCAAATTTTCTTCCTCGGGTTTCAGAAGCCCTGTGCCTCTCGCTTGATTATGTTATTATTTTAATTTAATTTAACATTTCAGTGTATCGAGGGAGAAGAGTGACAAGGAAATCATGAGAGAAATACAAGCAATTATGCGACAGATTGCTTCGAGTATCACCTACTTACCTTGCCTGGATGAACCATGTAAGAACTAGTATTAAATATAGTTGCCATTTTCTCTTTTTTTTTTTTTAACCCCTTCCTCTCTGAAAATGAAAATCTTGAGTTTTGCATGCCTACTTTTTCCAGGTGTTTTCGACGTGTTAGCATACACTGACAAAGATGTGGCAGTTCCATTCACTTGGATTGAGAGTGATCCCAAACTGATTGCAAATCCACAAATGGTGAAATTGCATTCCTTTGATACTAAGGTGAATGAGTCTGGCTGGGATTGCAATTTAGTTATTTGTACATACAGCACTTCTTTGGTTGCTTGGTTATCATAAATATCATGTTGTTTTTGGCTGTGCAGATCCACAAGGTTGACACTCTCGTATCTTACAAGAACGACGAATGGGATGAACAGTAGAACGCGTACCTCCGATTATATTCTTTTTGATATTTTCTTCAGCTCCGCTGCAATTGTGAATCTTCTATTCACATTTTCTTTGAATTTTTTCTATTAGTGGGCTTGTCAACCCAACTTGGTGGTGAAGTATTAAATTAACACTTGTTTTTGTGTGTTGAACTTGTTAAGCAAATAGCAAGCAATTATTCTACTCTAGCAAAATTTCAGTAGTGTGACCAAGCCTCTTCAATGAGAGGAGGATTAACACTCAATATAATTAACACTCAAATCAGTGAATAAAGGGAAGATGCAACTCCAGTCAGTGACTATGCATCTGAATATCAATTTGATGTCACAAAATCCACTCTGGTCAGTAACCATTCGGTAAAAGAGAAATCGTACAATTAATTCAATGTCATATAAAATCCACATCGATCGTGTCTATTGCAAAAAGTCATCAATTTCTTTGAACACCAGCCATCAAGGGAACGGCCATTGGAATGAAGTAGCTCGTGTATTCGAAATGTTCTAGATATAATTTCTACTCAATTTTGAGAATACGTCTGGATCTCACCAAGTCCTGCAAATAGGTGATGAAAATGATCTTATACCAACATGGACATGTTAACCATAGCAGAATGCTTATTTACAGACACGTTGAGAGGAACAGAATTTCAACACAGGGCTCCGTCCATTTTGGTGTCAATATTTCAAAAGCATTATAAACAGTCCAGGTAAAAAAACTAGATAAATACAGCTCCAGGTATGCACGGCACATTTCAAAGATATACAGTTCCCCCTCTGCAGTTCTCTGGGCATTCTCAGCAAATAGCCTAAGATTGACAGCAAATAGCCTAAGATTGACCATACCATGCCTGTCCTCAATTTACACCACGGTATATAGCACCGGGTCGGAGATCATCCATATTATCAATGTTCCTATAGCTGTCATATTCCCTTACACATGTCCAACCCCGGCGCGTCAGAAAATCATGGTAATCATCTTCAGTGTAAAAGATCTTATCGTCAGTGTGCACAGGCATATGGTCAGGCTCATCATAAAGGCATATTTTAATGGCTATTCCTGCAATCACAATTTCTAATGTTAGTTCAAGCATACACTAAAATTATTAAAGGAAGAAAGGAGGGAAGTACTGTGGTAACTCCAACCTATCATCTTATTTAACCCTTAAACATGTTTATATAGGACAAATATACCCTTCTTCCCTGAAGCTTCACCATGAGTTAGGGCCAGCTACATGAAATCCTTCAGGCAACAAAGGGTCCAGGTAATTAACCATCCAGCAACTCTAAAACATTACTCATGGATACAGGAAGACAGTTGGGGCTTGAGGGGTTATTGCTAATTTAGTCTCTAAAACGATGAGACACACACCTCTACACTTTCTAGAGCCCTGATAAGGCTAGGCTTGATGCTGAAATTAACTCCTTGAAATTGTCTGGCACTTGAGTGATTACAGAACACATTATTCTCTATTTACAAATGAGTTTAAAATCATCATTACTATTTCCCATTCCTCCTCATTAGCCAACAGAACACATTATTCAGTAACATGCTAAATGCATGTGCCTACACACGCATGAGGCAATTAATGCCAGACAGACCTCAGAACAAACTTTTGCAAACAACTACATTTCAACCAATCAGAACAGTTGGTAGAGGAATAACTCCTTGAAATTGTCTTGACACTTAAGTGATTACAGAACACCTTATTCTCTATTTACAAATGAGTTTAAAATCATCATTACTATTTCCCATTCCCACCTCATTAGCTAACAGAACACATCATTCAGTAACATGCTAATGCATGTGCCTATACAAGCATAAGCCAATTAATGCCAGACCTCCAAACAAACTTTTGCAAACAATTAAATTCAACAAATCAAAAATGTTGGTAGAGGAATAAACTATATGAGCTAAAGAAACCTTCATCAAGATGAAGAGTATAATTTCCTAAAGGCATGTCACGGTCAAGACTTCTGATTATCTGGTCTTCATCCTCCAACCAGAAGGCACGCTTAGTTCTCAGCCTAAAAGCAGCTCTTATTGCCTCCTTGATGGCTTCTGCAGTGCCATCAATACCTATGCGTCTGGTATAATCCCCCCATTTGACTGATATCACCCTCCCACAACATGACTGACCCTCCACACCTGCCAACAAAAAGACATGCAAAAGGGCGAAAGAAAAAAGATTAAGCCAAAGAAGGGGGAAGAAACTTTACTCTTTGCTGGAGCAATTAATTCGATCCTCTTAAACAAACAAAAAGGATCCATTTGCTTAGGTCATACTGAACAGTAAAGTGCGCTCCTACAAGTAACTAAGCCTCCACAGTTACAATATGCTTATCAAGAAACACAGGGTAAACCAGAAATGTGATAGTCATTGAAACACATTAGAGAAGTATTAAGCAAAAGCCTCACAAACTAATCTTCTCTGTCCTTAGTCACTCTCTTCTCTCATTGGTGATCAAGTGTATATGAGACTAGGAATTTTTACATAGATTACCATTTCCAGGGGTTTCTCTCCAATTCCAAGGAGGAACACCACTAGCTGCAACAGCATCAGCAGCGGTGATTGCAAGGGGATGTCCATCGTGGTCCAAACGTCTCTCAAGATTGAGTGTTGGTCTGCCAGTAGCTGGAGGCCAGGTATTTCAGTAATATGAAACATATGACGTGGCAAATATCATATCAAATAAAGGAATACGCAATATGAATACTTTCAAGCTTCATCCTCTGCATGAATAAATAATTAACTGGACTGGGCAAATATAAACCTCATGGATACCCAGAGAGATATGATAAATGGAAACAACAATCTCCATGCTTCAAAGTGTGAATTCCAATTTTGACAACTAGCCCTCTAAGTAACATGTCATTAATCCCACTGTTCCTATAATTACACAAAAACATTAACTAGCAAAAAACCTGAACATGTAAGGTTTTATGCACTAATGTTTTGGTTTCCAAACGATGCATGATTATTTCTAATTGCAGTTTAGAATTCTAAGTTCTTAGTCATGTCTAGTCTGACCAGAATGTATTGTAGAGCATACACTTTCTTTCACTTCCCAATGTAATAAACTAGGAACTGAAAAACCAATGTTCCATATGGAATTTTATCTTTGAGTGAAAACCCCACATGCACTTGTAATTCTAAATGATCCATGGGACATATGAAATAATCAAGGAAAGAACAAAATATAAGAGTGAAAAGTAGGAACTTAACATTATTCACATACCTTCAACAGGACCAAAAGAGATGCCGCTATCCTCAATACCTGTACAGCCAAGTTACAGTCAGCACTTCTGATTGAGGAAGTTGCATTATTGTAATTTAACAGAGAGACGTGAATGACAAACATCAAAACATCATTTTTGGATTAATTATTATTTTAAGTAGCCATATTATCAGATCTCATGCAGCCGGTTGAGGAACACATGAGCCACATACCCATAACATCAAGTTTTAGAAATTTCCAGAGAATTTAATAGGCTTGCAAGGACTAAATGTTTCAACATTGTGAATCACTTCCCTTGACATTAAAAAGGTAAATGAGAAAATGAGAAAATAGAACTTAAAATATTATCTGGCATAGCAGTGCACACCAAGTCTTATAGCTTTTTGAAAGGAAAGAGTATATAATTAACCAATAGCGTATATTATCTGGCATATCCCCTGATGTCATGCTTTCAGTTGAGGAACACATGAGCCACATACCCATTACATCAAGTTTTGGAAATTTCCAGAGAATTTAACAGGCTTGTGACGCCTAAATGTTTCAACATTGTGCACCACTTCCCTTGACATTAAAAAGGTAACTGAGAAAATAGAACTTAAAACATTATCTGGCATAGCACTGCACACCAAGTCTTGTAGTTTATCAAAATGAAAGAGCATATAATTAACCAAGAGAAAAAAGAAAAATGTGCACTTAGCATGCTTCTTCAATTGCGGATATATAACATCATCAATGCACTAAGCCCTTTACCAAAAGAAAAAGATATCTCTTCTTGATGTCAAAACATGGAAATAGCTTTCCTTCCATAACTGCAAAGATGGAAGAGTTTGGTGCAGTGCATATATGCAAAATAACGTCAATATATATCATAAATCTAGTTATCTAATTACAAAAGTTTCCTTACTCCTTAGCATGTTGATTTAACATACACTTGCAGATTAGGAAGATTTAAAGGTAGCAGTTACAAAAACACCAATTCTGAGTTAAAAAGAAAGTAAGCCATCAGCAGAAGCAGTAATTTCAAACCTCTTAAAATAGTTCACTTTTTACAACTTTGAACCATACATTGCTTGTTGCTACTAGACAATGTTAATATTTCTCATGATACAATTTTATAAAAACAAGTAACCAATAAGGCAATACTTCATTATTTTCAGACTAAACTTGACGGAATTCAGAAACCATAACCTATTTTGCAGTAATGACAAAGGTAGCAAAGTTAAGCTACACCGGTGGTTTGTTGCATTATACTTTTATCAAAGGAAATGAAGCATGAGCTAACATTCCAACTTAGATTTCTTTAAAACAAATAAAGAAGCAACCCTTTTCTTCTAACCAAATTTGTTGGTACTCAAAAATTGCAGTCTATTTAATAATAACTTATGGCTTCTTCTCCTGATCATATTTGTTGGAATTAGGAAACTGTAGCCTACTTAGTAATGGCTACGAAGGGAGTTAGATAATACCAGTTTGTTCCTGTATTATACCCACTCACAATCTCATAACTTTACCATTCTGCAAGAAATAAAACACAAGTAATGATCCCAGCTTTATATATTCGACCAAATTTCTCAAGAAGTAATATGTAGACAAACATAACACTCATATATAATCATGTAAAACCCAAAGACAACAGAAGGAAAAAATGAATACCTTTGGAGGAGCAGGGCTCTTGCACTGCGAATTGCATATAAGAATCTACCTTTGGAGGAGCAGGGCTCTTGTACTGCACACTCCTGCTCCTCTCTCTTAGAATCTCCTCAATCTCCTTGTAATAAGACATCTTCGCAGAACCACTTCCCCTATCTTGATGCTTAGCCTTCTTGAACTCCTTCAGTAGATTTCTCCACTTATCAGTGCACATAGTCGGAGACCGATCAAATCCCTTCTCTCTCATCTTAGCTGATATTTGCTCCCACAAATGCTTGTTCGATTTAGATGTATTGAACAAACCGTCCATTTCTCGACGAAGGGCAATCAGATTCCGTGTCTCGTCCTGTACCCAAGTCTCAGCTCGCTTCTTGGGTGCCTTAATTTCAACTTCATGGTCCTCTCCACTGCTTTCACCGAGGATCATTTGATGTGGAGGAGGTTGCTGATGGGGCGGTGGAAGGTCGCCATTGGGGACAACCTCAATCATCATGTCTCGGCTTCCTTCTTCCTTGTAGAAATCAATAGGTCTAGGTTTTTCGGATAAATACATATCTAACGGAGTTAAAATCAAATGGTATGCTCAGAACATTCAAATTCGAATAGAGATGCATTCATAAGAAGAAATACTGGAAGAGTGCGAGGAATGATTTTCGGAAAGAGCGAGAAAGGAGAGAAACGCAAGGGATAGGGTTCTGTATATTTTAGTATCTTACTACATCAGACGGTAAGTTTAGGCGTTTCTGCAGTGAAAAAATAGAGAGATCGTGTCAAGTAAAAGCCTTTGTGGATAATTTAGCTGAGTGAAGTGGACGCGATCCAAAATTTTGAGTTGATTTTAGTCTGCGCGTTTCGTTTTTATTAACTACTGTTCACGGTAAATTAGAATAATTCCCTGCTAAGCGCGTTTTACTTATATAACTTCTGAATTACTTGCATTGCATAGTTTTCATGTGAATAAAAATTTGAAATTTGGTTCCACAAATTCTAAATATAAAACAATTGTTAATAAGGTTTGTAATAATTTATTATTAAATATTTGATGACTATATAATATATTAGATCTCAGCAACATTAATTACTAAGTAATTTTTTTTATCAATCAGTGAATACATGTAATAGTTCACCCATAAAAAATAATAAAAACACAGATATGATATTAAAATTATTAAGTTCGTTGAAAAAAATAACGTTGTAATTCATTAAATCTTATATCGTATTATTATTCAAAACATAAATTGGATTAACAAGGAACTAATAGATTTAATATTAATCATATCATACGGCTTATCTGTAATTTGATATATTGCTAACGACAGAAATAGACTTTAAATCTGAATTTAAATTCAAGAAAACAAAAGGAGAAAAGAATCAGAAATAGAGGAAAATAAAAAAAATGAAGTGATAATTTAAATAAATGCATACATTTGCATACAGATACCTAGATAATAGAAGAGGGAATCTAAAAGTATTAAGGATTGTGTTATGGAATGCTCTCAACAGACTTTGTCAATTTTTATAAAAGTTTAATATAAAATTTATTTTTTATAAAAATATTACAATAAATACATAAAAATTATAAATATATATAAATTTTATGTGTAACGAACATATTAAAAATTTTAATATGAAAAATTATAAAATTTTATATAAAAAATTATCACTTTTAACAAAAGAATTATAAAATTATGCATCGAAATAATTTTTTTTTAGAATGAACAAAACATAATCCAAGTGTTAAAATGAAAATATGACTTCTAACCAAAGAAGATAAAATCGATAGAGAAAATGAAAGAAAATTCAGCACGAGGTGATACTAAAGAGAAATTGGAGATTAGAATTAAAAAAAAAAAAAAAAAAAAGAAGAAGAATGTGTATACAGAGTGCTTCTAAATTTCCAATTAAAAAAAGAAAAAGCTACAAAGAAGCTTTTCCAAATTTTAAATTTAAAATATTTAACAGAATAATGAAAGAATGACTGAATAAAAAAAATTGAATGCAGATAAACTAGAGTAAGACACATTTCACCGACAAAAGTGACTGATGTATTATCACTAAATTGACAATCTTGTTTTGGACGACTTTATTAAATAATATTGATTTTGATAATAAGGATCAAGCATTAAAGTAAAAAATGCTATTTATATTTTGATTTAAAAAATTTGACAAGTAATAACTAATTTCTAGATATAAATTGGACAGCCACAATAACATAGCAATAAAAACACATCATATAGAAAAAAAAAAACATATACACTCAGGAATATTACAGTAAGATAAAATTATTGCGTTAAAAAGACTTATACATAATTGTATTAAATATTTTTCCACAAAAAAATATATATAGTAGACAATTGTGAAATGATTAAGATACAAGATTATAATAATGAATTGT
>JANHAO010030755.1:0-10075 GCA_026873985.1 Saraca asoca
TCATCCTTTAGTCTGTTTGATTAAATTTTTAAAGTGTTTCAAAATTAATTAATACTCAAATTATGGTTGAATCATAAATGATATGAATTGACTTTTCTTCTTATTGTAATTTTTATATTTAAAAGATTTTTTAACATCAAAAGCAAATTATAAACTATCATGCTATTACCTGAAAGATTTGAGAGATATCAAATTTAATACTATAAAATATTTTAATATTAATTTAGTATCAATTTAAAAAATTTTATATCAATTTAATATTGTCTCAATTAAATATCACATAAGTTTTCCTTTTTCACTTGAAATCTTTGTTTTTCTTCGTTGTTTTAATATGTTTGTTATTTAGGATGGCAACCAAGCTAGGTTGAGAATCCATAAAAAGGTAAAAATAAATTCAATTTTAAATTGAAGTATTATAAATTTACGTATAATCATTAAATAGTGTCAAACATAGATAATTAAAATTCTAAATTTACCTTTAATCATTAATTATTTCAAAATTTTTAAATACTTCATTTTAAATTGAGAAGCTCTAAACACAAATAATTGAATCTTAAAATTGATACCCACCCCATCTGCAATAACGGTTTTCGCCCCATCCTTGTATCCATAGGACTAAACTAGTTTTGTGCCCGTATGAGTAAGATTTAATTCTTTTAAAAGAAAATTTCACATAAACAAAAATAATATAAATTTCATAAATTCAATATTAGATAACAACATATAAAATATTTGAGATTTTATATGAATATTCTATGTATATTAAATAACAAATTTATCAACACAATCTACAAAGAAAAAAGTATAAAATGTCAATATATATAGTAGATTTTATGAAATAAATATTTTATGTTTTTAGAATATTAATATAATTATAAATGATAGAATTATATTTTGTACTTACTTCTAAATTATATTTCTGAAAATTTCTTTAAACATTATATTTATTTTTGTGTTTGTTAGTTGACCTTTGTCTTCACAAGTGAGCATCTTTAGTCTTATTCTATTTCGAATCCTTGATAATCCAATGTACAGTTGATCATAATTAAAAACTGATTTAGGTAAATAAAGCCCAAAAAATAAAAGAGATTGTCCTTGACTTTTATTAATAATTTGTTGACATCAAAATCTGATCAATGAGTTAAGTTCATTGTTACCCCTGACTGCAAGCTAAATATGACAGAAAACAGTGGAAGAAAGTAGTAAAGAAGAAAAAGAAACAACAACACCAGGATTTTATCATGGTTCAGCTAAAGCTAATTTGGCCCCTACGTCCATGTTGATCTTTTATTATACACTGCAAGGTTTGGTTTTACAGGGCATGAATACAACAATGGAGTTCTTTCTAGGTAAACAGTGCTCACTCTCAATACTGGCAGAGTTTCTGCATGTATCTGTGCTCTCCCTCTCATATGGTGACCCCTTTCTATTTATAGGGTTATAAGTGTAATTTTATAAATAACAAAATGATTACTTCCGCCGTTCCGGACATTTAATGCTTGGCGTCGGATAATTAATACTGGACAAATCATTGTCAGATTTCCAAGGAGCTGATGTGTAAGTTTGGAGGCTGAGCTGTCAGTAGGAAATGAGTGCCTTGGGTTACTGACTGGGCTCCGTACAAGTGTCCATTGTTAGTGGTTGAGCTGGAAGTTGAGCGAGCTAATGGCTCTGGCTAGCCTTGTCATCTGTTCCTGGTCGTTTCCTTGGAGGTTGTGGGTTCCTCGCTAAGGGGTCGAGAGTCTCTTCAGGGAGCTGCACCCTTTCATTCATGACGTTGCAGGATGCCTCTAGCTCGCACCTGACAGTCTAGAGTCCTCGCTTAGTGACCTCAAAATCCGGCCTATATCTCTACTATACCAACTGGGCCTCCTATTGGACCTCAATCGATCCAAAATATGCTTTTGAAAAATCCCTATAATATAAGCCCCTCAACTCTCAACTTGCTTTGCAAGTTGGAAATTGCAGTTAGTGGTCAAAGTCTTCGCCGGCAATTTGCAGGATGACTTAGTCTTTGCACTTAGTCTGTTGTGTTGTCATTTCTATCTTTCGGGCTTTCATTTCCTATGCTTTAGGCCATGCCCTTCTCTGTGCATTATCTTAGTCGTTAACATGGTAGCTTTCGTTATTTCTAGGCCATTCAATTCTGAACAGCCAGATGTTCCTTGGGCCTTTTGATGAACCCTAGTGGATTTATAAAGGCTTGTGAAACTCCTCTTTTTATGAAGTTGTCCGATGGATGCTTTGGTCAAGCACTTCATTCCTTTGATGGTTCAGCTTCTAGAGAAGCTTTTCAGGACATGGATAGTCCGTTGTAGAGGTTTTGGAGACATGGATAGTTTGTTGCACATAGCCTCCTTGTATAGCTTCTCTCTTTGGCTTTTGAGAAGTTTTGTACAGATCTTGGATTATTTCTTCATGGTTCTTCCATGAAGTTCAGCCTTGCTAGCCGTATTCCTGGTCCCTTTTTAAGTTGCTTTGTGTTCGGGGAGTCAAGAGATGACCCGCTGGTCGAGGATGGCTATGAGCAAGAGCAGCCGAGTTTATTCATTTCATCTAACGGGAATTTGTCCCTTAGAAACTGGCTCTCCTTCCCGTTGTGGGGTCGTTAGCTTTTTGCTTTTGTTTTATCTTTGTATATCGGTTTCCCTAATGTAAATTTTCCAGGTGAAGGAGGCCTTTCAGTGTAACTTTGAGCATCATATTTCTACCCTTTGTCTTTTTAAGTCCATTGCATGGATAGTTTAATTAGTTGCCGCTGGCAGTTGTGATTTACCCCTGCAAAATTAAAACTCAACAATCATTGTGTCAGATATTTAGTGGGATAATTAGCTTCCGTCATAAGGAATTTAAGCCAATCAACATTAATCAATAAACTCTCATTTAAAGGATATGTGCCGCATCGCCAATCGAGCATGCTGGCTCACGCAAGAATTCTACGTGAGGCTAATGCATTACTTAGACATGAAGTCTTAAGTTCGTCCATGCAAGAATTCTATGCTAGGCTAACACATTACTTGGACGTGGCTCGTGTAAGAATTTTACGTATGGTTAACGCATTACTTGGATGTGAGATCTTCATTTTATGCTCAACCTGCGTAAGAATTCCATGTATGGTTAACGCATTACTTAGACGCAAGGTCTGTTTCCGCAAGAATTTTGTGCAGGGCTAGCGCATTACTTAGATGTGGCTCATGCAAGAATTTTACGTGTGACTAATGCATTACTTGGACACGAGATCATCATTTTGCCCCTGACTTGCGTAAGAATTCTACATATGATTAACGCATTACTTGGATGTAAGGTCTGTCTACGCAAGAATTCTGTGCGGGGCTGGCACATTATTTGGACGTGGCTCACGTAAGAATTTTACGTGTGGCTAACTACATTACTTGGCTGAAAGGTTGATCCATGCAAGAATTTTGTGCAGGGCTGGCACATTACTTGGACGTGGCTTACATAAGAATTCTACGTATGGCTAACTTATTACTTGGACACGAGATGATCTTTTTGCCCCCGACCTATGCAAGAATTCTACGTATGGTTAATGCATTACTTGGACATAAGGTCAATCTACGTAAGAATTCTATGCAAGGCTGGCACATTACTTGGATGCGACTCATGCGAGAATTCTATATATGGCTAACGCATTACTTGAATGCGAGATTGAGTTTGTCATTATGCCCCCAATCCTCAGTGACATCGTGACCTGTGATCTCAACGATCCATTTGGTTCCCTTATTTGTTTCACACGTGCAGCTTTTCATTTCCCAACGGCGGCTGGTAATTATTATTTCTAGCCTTTGGTGCATACATGTTAAATCATCATTTATTGGCCGTTATTTTCTCTGGACCGTCGGATCATGGGTAACTGACACTCCTTTTGATCCAACGGTAAGGTTGTGGTTCTCTTTTAAGCTGAGAGTGTTTTCCTTCTCCCTTTCACTTTGCCATTTGAAAACTTTTGGATTTCTAGTGTTCTCTGCTTATCGGTTTCTCCGGCCACTGTTATAGCTTCTTCACCTATGGTTTCCATTGTCATCTGCCTGCTCTTCCGGCCATCACCCTAAACTTTCCAGAATTTTCTTCTCCAAAAATCATGGTACGCTCCCTTTAACTCTGCATCTTGTGCATTTTTCTTCCTTCATAGGAAATTAGGGATTTGACCTTCTTTGATTAGGAAATTATTGATGCTGGTGGTTAGATATGGTTTGAATGCTTAGTCTTTGTTTGAAATGGAGTAGTCGGGTCGTCGATAGGTTCTAGGATTCTCGATACACATTTGTGTGTTATGAGATTTTGTTGCCTGTTCGGAGTGTCTCTTTCATTTTCCAGAGTTTAGGTAGGTAGTGCGATGGCATAGGGTATGCATAGCCTGCAAAATAGGGGGTCATTAGTCCTGGTTTTAGTACATTTCACTCTCAGTGAGCTCATCAGTCTTTTTATTTCTTTTTATAGATGGGAGAGGGTCATGCACATCACCGCCACTTGATTAGGAGTGCGGATGACGAACCGGACATGTCTCAAGATACAAGGAACATTCGACAAGCTAGAGTTGTGACATCAAGTGGAAGGGAGGTCGCCTCAAACTCAGGTGCTCGTTCAGGATGCACCAAGGGCCGAAGGACGATTTCAGGTGAACGCCTCAACTGTCACGCGTTTAAACATCATAAGTCCACTGTACGGGTTCGCAATGTTACTTTTGTCATCAAGTCAAACCGAATCCCAAAGGGGTGCAGCGTTATGGTCCTGGCTCCAGACGACTACGTCACTCATCCTCCTTGAGGTTTCATAGCCATTAGCATCCTGCATCACACTACGAGATTAAGATTCCTCATTTATCATTTTATTATTGATTTTTTTAAATAAAATAAAGCTTAGCCCATTTCAGCTAACACCTAACTCATACATTTTTTTGATTTCATTGACCCTTATTCATAAGGTCAACGGCCTTCCTCCACCGTCACCCAAAACCCTCTGCTACCTATACGACCTCAGGTGTGCAAACTTCGAGGATGGGCTTTATTACCTTTTGACAAGGCAGACACCTCACAAGGAAATCCTCCCACAGGGGGATGCGAAGAAGAAGTCCAATGCGGGACGTTACAAGTCTTGCTGGTTTTATATTTTGTGCCCTTCGCTGAGATATCTTAAAAATTCTAATTTCGTTCTTATTTCGGATAGGTGGGCTGGGAATGGATGAATTCGTTTACTTCTTTGATATCTGTCCTGGATTTTGACTTGTTATTCTGAGTTCTGACCTCTTATTCAATTTTGCAGACGGAATCGATAGACGACTAGCGCTAATGGCTAACGAGTTGGGGGTTCTAGATTAGTTCTCTTCATTGAGGATCTTTAGAATGACTTCAGGTTCGACGAGGGTATTCTCTACTTCCATAGACTTGCCCCTCTGATAAACACCATTTTGACCAGAGAGATAGGGATTCACCAACTAACGGAGGTTAGGCCAGCAAATTTCGGTGACTATGATAAAATTATGGACTTGATTCTTATAACGCCTCCTTCAGATAACGAAGACAAGGCTCCTATAGCTCGTGAGGTCATCTCAACCCAAGTCACTGCGAGTCAGCTCCCAGTCCCTGGCATAAGTCCTGCTCTTGAAGCCCTAGCGACCACAGAGGTTGAAGCAATTTTAGTTATTGTAGAGCAATCAACTGCTGTTGTCGAGTTTCTTTATTAGATCTAACTTCCTCACCACGTTCTAAAGAGGTGGAGGTAGCCAGTACTGCTAGTCCTTCTAGTCCCTTCAGTCCTCCTCAAAAGAAGTGGAGGATTGTCAAGGGGAAGAAGAAGGCCACCCCTAAAAACCCATCAGGAGTTAACCTTGCAAAGTTATTGGCTGAGCTAGGCTCCAAAATAGAGGGGTATGTTTGGATGCTTGTTGAAAACTTTGATACTGTTTTGGGTAATGACGGTAAGGTTAATACGCTAGAATGTGAGGAGCTCTCCCTTGGGAGGCTGGCAGGATACGCGGCTTGACAGGGTTTAATGGTAAGTGCCTTTTTTTGCCTCATCCATTTCATTTGTTATTAAGTCTAACCTTGCTGCTTGTTCCCACAGAATGTACTGTCGTTGATGAAGATTATTGCGACATGTGAGGACCGGGACAGAGAGAAATCAGTTCTCATGGACAAGCTGGGGGTGGGAACTTAGGGAGAAAGTAAAGGAGTTGGAGACCGCACTATCTCACAGAGTGAAGCATCGCGAGGATATTCAGGTGGGCTTTCGTCTTGTGACCAACGACCTTAATAAGGCCAGGAAAGAGCTCGACGAAGCCCAATCGCAGCTGCGGGAGATGAACAGGGTGGCCAATACTATTGAAAGGAAGATAAGAACTGTAGAGTAGTAGGCCAAGGCTTCTGCCGAAGAGGCAACGATGCTAAAGAGAGAGCTGCAACTTGTTAAGGAGAAAGCGGCAAAGGTTAAAGCCGAAATGTCCTCCGGGGTGGCAGAGATAGTGAGGGAGATGAGGTTGAACATTCTTGCCTCTTTCTTTTTCACCTTATAGGAAAAGTTCTTAGGGTTAGACTATTCCTTCTTTGGTCCCCAAGCCATAAAAGTGGTCTAACAGTGGAAAGTAAGAGTCATCGCAAGGAAGAGACAGGGTGCTGAGGTTAGTGTCCCTTTTGCTGGAGTTGCGGTCCAGGGAGAGGGTAGCTCCCAGGTTGCTAATGCTGTTCCTATGCATGGTGCTGTTGACATTCTGGCTCCTAGTCCTCAGCACATTGAAGGCTAAGCCCATAAGGCCTCATCCTTTTAGAACAAGAATTGTATAACTTGACTTTTTGGTGCTCTTGGCACATGTAATGAACTTCATGATCAACTTGTATAGTTTTATTGCGATTAAGTTGAACTCTTTTTATCCTTATTGTTTTCGTGCTTGAATGCTTGAATCTTGTTTATTCATGCTTGGATAAGAATTTGATATGTTAACTCTCTTTGCATCATACAACATATAACTTAGCATAAAAATCTTTGATCTTATTCCAAAGAATTCAAAGAATTACATTCGTATTAATAATGAATCAACTATAAGGTACCAAGGCACTTATTGGTGGTAATGACAGAGGTGCTCAGCATTCCAAGCGTGGGGGAATTCTACTCCATTCATATCCACCAGATGGTAGGCTCCATCACTCATGATCCTTTTGATAATGTACAGACCTTCCCAGTACAGTCCTAAGGTTCCCTCACTGGGTTTGCAGGCTCCGTGGAGGATGAGGTGTAGGACGAGATTACCTAATTTGAACTTTCAAGCTCATACTTTACGGTTGAAATATCTCGTTATACGTCACTGGTGGGCCACTATCCTAAGGCTAGCTCTTTCTCTTACTTTCTCTAAAGGGTCTAGGTTCGTAGCGAGCAGCTGGTTATTATCTTTCGGGTCGAAGGTGACCCTTCGCTGTGTAGCGACCTCGAGTTCTACAAGGATCATTGCTTCACTCCTGTATACCATTTAGAAAGGGGTTTCCACTGTGAAGCTACAAGGCATGGTCCTATAGGCCCATAATACTTATTGTAATTCATCTACCTAAGCTCCCTTTTTAGCCTCTAACTTAGTCTTCAAGATCTTTTTGATGATATTATTGATGGCTTTTACCTATCTATTGGCTTGTGGATGGTCTACAGTTATGAAGCTCTTAACAATCTTGAGGTTGTCGCAGAACTTGATAAATTGCTCACTAGTGAACTGGGTCCTGTTATCGGTGACGATCTGCTAAGGGACCCCAAACTTGCAAATGATGTTGTTCCATACAAACTTTTCAACCTTAGAAAACGAGATCTCAGCAAGTTTTTTTGCCTCTGCCCATTTAGTGAAGTAGTCTACAGCCACTATCATGTACTTACAATTTCCCCTTGCCTTAGGAAGTGGTCCGATTAGGTCTATCCCCTAAATTGCAAAAGGCCATAGGCTTGTTATCTACTTCAGGTAGGCTGGTGTGGCCCATGGCACCTTTGTGAATCTCTGGCACTTGTCACACCTCTTAACGAGGTTGATAGCATCTTACTTCATGGTCGACCAGTAGAATCCCTGTTGAAGGGCTTTTTAGGCTAAGGACAGCCCCGAGCATGGTTTTTGTAATACCTTGCATGAATCTCTTCTAGGATGGTACTGCAGTCTTTGCCATCTATGCACTTTAAAAGTGAGGTCATTAACCCTCTCTTGTAAAGCATGTCGTCACAGATGCAGTACCTAGTTGCTCGAGGTCACAGATGTTACGTCTTGAGTCTATCTTCTAACAACTTCTCATTCTACAGGTAGTCCAGGATTGGATTCATCCAGAAGTGGGGCACTTTGGTAATTACCACAATGATGTCTTGATGTTCGATACTTGGGAATAGAAAGAGCTCTATTGGGATCGATCCCATAAGGTCAAGATCGTCAAGGGTAGACAATCGAGCCAAAGCATCAGCATTTGTGTTCTAGGCTCACGGGATCTGAGTGATCTTGAATTATCGGAAGGAGCCTAGCAATTCTTGGACTTTTTGGAGGTATCACACCATTTTTTGTCCCCGAGCTTGGTATTCACCCTTTATTTGACAAACAATTAATTGTGAATCGCTAAAAATCTTTATTCTCTCTGTATGCACCTCTTTGGCTAGTCGTACGCCTGCCAATAAAGCCTCGTATTCGGCTTCATTATTTGTGGCTTGAAAGCCAAACCTCAAAGCACTGAAGACCTTATGCCCTTCTGGGCTAATAAGAAGTATTCCTACTCTGACTTTTTGGTCACAAGATGACTCGATAGTGAACAATTCCCACCATGGGGCCTTAGGGAGCTCTACCTTATTTTGTAAAGGGCCTATGAATTTGACGATGAAATCAGCCAGTGCTTGACCCTTGATAGTCGTTTTGGGCTTAACTCAATGTCAAACTGTGTGAGCTAAATTGCATATTTAAGCAATCGCCCCAAGGCATTTGTCTTTTGCAAAACTTGTCTCAGTGGGTACTGAGTGAGGACCCTGATGCTGTGGGCCTGAAAACAGGGTCGAAGCTTCCTTGAGGTGATGTCCAGGCAATAGATGAGCTTCTCCATGGGTAAATATCTTGTTTCTACATCCAGTAGTCTCTTGCTCACATAGTAGATGGGGAGTTGGATTCCTCCCTCTTCTTGCATTAATGTTGTGCTTAAGGCATGCTGGGATACACCCAAATATACAATTAACCTTTCACCTTCTTTCAGCTTGGAAAGGAGAGGTGCCTGCTTGAGATACGTTTTAAGTTCTTGGAACGTGATCTTGCATTCGGGGGTCCATTCGAACCTCTTTGCCTTCTTAAGGACGTCGAAGAAGGGAACACACTTGTCCGCTGCCTTAGAGATGAATCTAATAAGCACAGTAATCTGACCGTTTAAGCTTTGGACATCTTTTGGTCCTGTGGGAGAATGCATATCAAGTAATGCCCTAATTTTCTCTGGGTTTGCTTCAATCCCTCTGTTATTAACTATAAAGCTAAGGAATTTTCCTGAGGCTACTCTGAAGGCACACTTATCCTTCTCAAGGTTTGGAACATCTCGTCAAGGTCACGGATGTGATCACGGATGTGATCAACGAGCTACTTGGATTTCACCAGCATGTCATCTTCATATACCTCCATGATTTTGCCAATTTGTTCCTGGAACATCATGTTTTCCAATCGCTAATAAGTTACCCTTGCATTTTTAAGTCCAAAGGACATCACTTTGTAACAATACGGCATCCATGAATTTGATTATACCCTTAGTAGGCATCCATGAAGCTAAGCAGTTCATGTCTTACTGTTGCATCCACTAGCTGGTCTATTCTCGGTAAAGAAAAACTATCTTTAAGGCATGCCTTATTGAGATCGGTGAAATCAATACACATTCTCCACTTCCCATTCTTTTTCTTAACGAGTACAAGGTTAGCCACCCAAGTGGGGTATTGTGCCTCTCGAATGAAATTATTCACTAGAAGCCTATCCACCTCTTCTTTAAGCATCGCGTAGCAATCCACTTTCCTAGCTACTTTTATATTTAGAATATAAACAGTTGTGTATCCCCATTCTTCTCTTGAGACAATATCCGTGAGACTC
>JANHAO010030756.1:0-10075 GCA_026873985.1 Saraca asoca
GCATGAAGGATCACTACTCATATATGAAGAAATTTCAGCACATGCAGCACACATGCTATTCTTATCACAACATGCAGAACATCCCAAACAATTAACATCTAGAAATCCTAAACTTGCAGGAAATTCAGCAAGCATATCATCATGTACACCATCAACATGCATATCAAAGTTAACCCAATTAGAAAATTCATTATCATGCATATCAATGGCATCTAATTTAGAAACCATATGCTTTTCTAAAGGATTGTTAATTGTTTGGGAGGGGACAAAATCATTAAACTCAATAGAACTAGGAAATTATGCATGCATTTCATCATAAATGTCTTCAATTGATTCAGCAAGTGACTCCATCTGGTTTGCACTAGTCTCAGCCTCAGCTTTTTTTGGTTGGGGGTCAGGTTGCTCACCATGCAAGATCTGGCTAGGACCTTGTGTTTGCAACTAACTAAGTGAAGAGGCTAATTGTCCAATTTGATTTTCTAAGTTCTGCATTATGGCTTTTGTTCTTTGCTAAAACTGAATGGTATTGGTTGCCATTTGCATAATCAAGTCCTCCAATGTAGGCTCGAATTGAATAGCTGGTACAGGATTTGGTTCATGTATAATTGGTTGTTGTATCTGATGATATTGGCTAGGATTGCTGTCATAGGGTATATCATAATAGTCCATGCATCCAGGGCCATATACATTAGGGAAAGGACCATAAAATTGCTATTGCTAAAATTGGTCAGGACTATTGTCATTTGGCACATTAGAATAGTCCAGCCATCCAGGATCAAATTCATTAGGGCTGCTATCATAGAATTGCTGCTACTGATACTGATGTTCACCAGGAAAATTGCCTACTGTAGTAGCTTGGAGTCCATAATGGTAAGTAGGATGAGCTTGGTAAAAATTTTCTTCTTGATGAAATATAGGACAAGACTTAGTTAGCTGAAATGGGGCAAGTCCTTGTTCAAGTATTGTCCATTGTCTCACAGGTAAGCTAACTCATTAAGCTTATGCTCCATCCTTACAAAACCAGTTTTCTTCATTTTTTTTTCAAATTGATTAACTAGACTTCTCCTAATCTTTTTAGCAATTTTAGAATCAAATCCCAACAAATTATGATAGGAAAAAGGTCTAGCAATCAAACACTACACTACACTACACTACACTGCACTACACATAAAAGGCTAAAAAAGTAGCAAACAACTAAAAACACAGACTCACAACAACAAAGGCAAAAATCACTCAAAACAACACTAATTAACATATCTAGCCATTTTTAAAAAATGCAGGACCACTACCACTCAAAAACTACACCTACGGGGAACCTAAAAATTAAATAAAAAATCTTTAAAAAAAAGAAAAAGTGGTCTAAACAATGGAATTTGGCCAAAATAGATAGTTGCTCATGAGCAAAGCTGACGAACCTTCATCAAAATAATCACTTCTATAAGCTTACCAAATTTCAGCTCATTCCAAGGTAGTGGTTCCAGCAAGGACCAATGCAACAGTAAGTGTAAAATAGAAACTGAAAATAGGGGAAAAATAGGGAAAAATGACAAAGGTAGCTATAGAAATAAAATGTTAGTGATGTTAGTATATAAAAACACTCTTAATATGATTAATAAAAACAAAATGATCCCTGGCAATGGTGCCAAAATTTGATTTGTAGCTGTTGACACTGATCAAATTAGAAATTTATAAAACTGAGTTACCTAACTACTTGTAGTATATGGCAAACCCAGGTCAAATCCAAGGATCATTTGTTAGATGATATCAATCAATTAGGAGCTGGAAATAAGGGGGGTTAGCAGAACTACACTAACAAAAAACTAACAAAACATACAGAAAATGAAAACAAAGATAAATAAAGCAACCAGCTAAGGGAATCAACTTGAGATCAATGCATCTAGATCACTAAATGTTCATTCAATTGTTGATAAACATAACAAGAATCCCTAAAATTATTAATAAGTCTTATGCAAAAGTAAGCCACAAGCAATCCATCAAGATCTCAATGCATTGCTTAGTTTTCCTATCCTCTTTTAAAGGTGATTATCAAGATCTCAATAATAATATTAATATCTAAATAAAATGGATCCATTCAACTTACATATCATAGTAAAAATAAAGAGGAAAGAAAGAGAAGTGACTAACAATTGGAATGCAAAATGAAGGAACAAGATCTCCATATTAATCTTCAAGTGTCAACCCTTGGATGATTACAAGGTTTAGCTTTCCATGGAGGAAAAAAATATGGAGAAAAAGAAGGAAAAATGCCTACACTACTCTACTATCTAATGCTAAAAACTCTACTGCAAAAACTAAACTAAAAGCTTAAAACAAAATGGCTTTGCCCAGTCAAAAAGGAGAAGCTAGCTGTAAGTAGGTGGATAAGCAATGATGTTTGGTGTAGTCTACTGCCACTACTATTGCATGTAGTGTATTTCGCAAGTCTACTTCTCTGGATTTTCTTCTAACTTTTCATCCTCTAGCTGGTTGAGTGTTTTCTAGATCAAATGATGGTCATTTGGGCTTAAGATCCATGCCAATTAGGGGGCTTAAAATTCCAATTCTGCAAAGCCCATTTTCATAGCATTTCTTCCTTAAATTGCAGCTCCATTTTCATAACCAATTTGATCTCTTTAGCTTTGGCATCTTCATAAGAAATGTGGCCTTATGTCTTAGCTTCTATTTGGGCTTAGTTTCACCTCAATTGGACTTGTGTAGCTCCAGATATGATCAATTGAATGTTCGGAGGTCGGGCTGCCAGGGATTGGGTTGAGACAATATTCTAATTCTAGATTGAGCTCCAATTTTGGATGACCAATTGTGAGATTCAGCTCTTGCTCTTCATGGAAGTTGTAGATCTCTCTCTCATCTTTCCTGCAAGACAAGAATCACATTAATTGGACAGGTATAGCTCAAGATATAGCCAGATTATAGAAATTGCTCAAAATGGCTGAAAACTACAAAATTTTTCAAATGATGCCAATTGACACTAAATCATAAATGCACACTAACACAGTTGGAATAAGCCATTTTTGGACCTTAAAATGCTAAGTGAGAGGACAAATAAATGAATGAAATATTTTGTTATCACCCCTCATACTCTTGTTAGTATGTTGAGAATGACCCATATGGCTATTTAAAAGCCAAAAAAAAAATAAATTTAATTCATAAAACTATGATATTAGTTTTATTTCTATTTATTCCTTTTATATACAGAAGGTTGTCATATATCATAGACAACTAATAAAAATTTTGAATATTTATGTAGAAAAGAAGTGAACATTGCAAGGCTACATATGGGACTACATTTGATGATTTTAAAGGGAAATGGTTATGTTCCAAGGTTTAGTTTTTACTATGTAGATTACAAGGAAAATCTTGGAAGTATTCCTAAGCACTCTGCTAAGTGATACTAAACAAGGCATGCATGACCAGACAATTTATGCCAAGAACTACAACAAAAAACTAAACCTTAGTAAAAATCATTTTTAATAAACAAACTAAGAAGCAGAAGAGGAAAACAGACTATAGCCAAAATATAAATATCAGCAAAGTACAAAGCCAAAAAAGTATAAAAAAATTGATATAATTTAGTAAAGAAGAAATGAATAGTATAAGAATGATGAAGTTCCCTACCTTGATCAGTGATGGACTTAAAATGCATTGATCGATGATAGCAAAGAAAAGTACAACAAGTGTTTGAGAATGATTTTACAAATATTTCAGACAAAGGAAAGCAAATGAGAGTAAGGTGAAACTAGCATGGTCATGAATAAGCCTAGACTTTAGACATTGGTTATTAATAAAGAATTGATGTCTATTCTCATACATCTACATCAGTTTTTATAATAAACCAATGTATAAGTATAATAAACTGATGCATAAACTTAAGACACAAGTTTTTTATGGAAACCAATATATTAATTTTCATTGTAATTTCACTTCATATTATTCCTCTATTGAATTTTTTTGATTATTTTTTTCATTTTCTTTATGCATCAGTTTATTATAACAACCGACATATTAATTTTCAACATATTTATGAGACAATCCAAGTTGAATTTTTTTAGTTAATTTTTTCAATTTATTTTTTGGATAATATATTATTAAATTTGCACAAATAATTTGCCCAGACTAATTATTTTCTGAAAAATTTTGTCAATTAAATAGTATTTAAATACTAAAAATAATATTTCAATAATTGAATTATTTTACATATTAAATAATATTTAATTACTTAAAAGTTTTCATCAAATTGTGTTAAACATGTCTATTGACGTTGGAATTTGGTTCTGGCCCAAACTCCAGCCAATAGGGATGAATTCTTTGGACCCAAGGCTGTGTTCTGAGGTGCGAGTGTGAAGGGAGAGGAAGAAGGACAAAACAAGACAATATTTTAACATGGTTTGACTAAATTCGGTCGGTACCAGACCCTACGTCCACGGCGGAATTTTTTTATTGTCTTGAAGAAAATGGTTACAAAGTTTCTGTGTGTGGTTTTTTTTTTTTTTGGCCTCCCCCTCTTCTAACAATAATTTCCTATTAATAGAGGAAGGAGGGGTTACATGCAATGATTACAAGCTACAGTTCTGTTACATCAAGAAATAAATGTAAAAGACAGAGGAAATCCTATAATCTGATTGTTGTAGGTTGCTTTCTATGGGGTGGGCCCTTTTTGTTGGCTACAAGCTAGCATAAGTTTGTTTGACACTTAGCCTTGCTGAGCTCATGGTTGGGTGAGGTGTTTGTCCTTTTCGAGCAGGGGATCTTATCTCGGGGTCACTATTGTAGCTCGTTTAGTGAGCTCGGTGTCGTCTCCCAGCGAGGCGAGCTCAAGTATGATGGTCGGCTGCTTGGTAAGCTAGACTTCTCATGTTCTCGCTACATCACCTTTTAGCAATGTGAAAGGTGGTGTCCACTGGGTATCTTCAGCGAGCTGGGCAACTTGGCATTTACTGGGCCATCGCTAGCTTGTTCTTTGAAGTCAATTTTTACCCATAACATAAGCCCCC
This sequence comes from Saraca asoca, assembly GCA_026873985.1. Lineage (NCBI taxonomy): Eukaryota > Viridiplantae > Streptophyta > Magnoliopsida > Fabales > Fabaceae > Saraca > Saraca asoca. The sequence continues at coordinate 5,013 of JANHAO010030756.1, forward strand.
TAACTTTTAGTTTACTTTATGGACTAGGAATTACGACTTTTCTGAGGCTTTGTCCATATTCTTAGTCAAAGTCTTTGCCTGTCTGAACTATCATTTTAGATTTCATTTCTATCTTTTCATTCTGCTTCAAACTATGCTTTTTCCTATTCGTAATTTCTGGCTGTTGGCATGGCATTACTGCTTGCTTTGGGTCGTTCAATTGAAATTAGCCAGATATCTTTAGGAATTTTTAGTGGACCAAGCTAGTCTTTTTATACCTTGAGGGTCTTCTTCCCTTTTTTGTAAAAGTTTAATGGAGGAGTCTATTGAGCCCCCTGCATTGTTTGATAACTTGGCTTTTGATGGAGCTCTTTGAGGCATGGATGGTCTGTTGCAGAATGTTTGGAGGTATAGATGGCCTGTTACACAAAACATTCCCACAGGATTCACCTCGTAGGCTCTTGGGGAGTCTTATGCAGATCTTGGATTATTTTCCCTGGGTCCTTTTATAGAATCCAACTTCATCAATCGAGCTCTTGGCACCTTTTTGAATTGCCCGTGGTCTGGTCTAGGAGGATCTGTTAGCTGGGGATGGGAAGACTATAGGAGTGGAGTTACTAGTCTTCCTACTGGTGGGAGTTCATCTCCCAATAGCCAACTCTCTACTTTCTTACTGGAATGGTAGTATTAGGCTATTTGCCTTTTGGCTTTGTACTTTGAATCTTTTGATGTAATTTTACCTCATTGAATGAGGCCTTTTTAATGTATGAGCTTTTCTGCACAGCTCTTGAATATTGAATGGGATTCTCAATTCTCAATGTATGAGCTTTTCTACATAGCACAGCTTTTCTGCTCAGCTTTTTAATGAAACATCTTTCTGACCAATCAGCCATGTCTTTAACCCTTTGATTTTTCATTATTCAATCACCTTTGGCAAGTAAAAACCAAGCCGCATGTGAGCTGCGCCTGATGGGAGATCGCACGTGAGCTATGATCTTCTGGCTACATGTTAGCTATGGATACTTAGTTGCATGAGAGTTACAACAAATTTACTCTAGTGTCCTCATGCTGTGGTAGGCTCGTGGCTCGTTATTGGTTTCGAGTATGTTGCCGAGAAAGGCTCTTAGGCTATCTCACCCTTGGTTTTATTTTCATTGTCATGAGGTAGGCTCTTAGACTATCTCACCCTTGGTTTTGTTTTTGTTATCACGAGGTAGGCTCTTAGGCTGTCTCACCCTCGGATGAGTTTTCATTGTGAGGTAAGCTTCTAGGCCATCTCACCCTCGATTTTGTTTTCATTGTCACGAGGTAGGTTCTTCGGCCATCTCACCCTCGGATGAGTTTTCATTGCAAGGTAGGCTCTTAGGCCGTCTCACCCTCAATTTTGTTTTCATTGTCACGAGGTAGGCTCTTAGGCCATCTCACCCTCGGTTTTGTTTTTGTGAGCTAGTTGCTAGCTAGGCAGCATTTTTGAGTTTTGGCCAATCGACTATGAATTTGATAGGTTTAACATAAAGTGTTTCCTTTCAAACAGCATTCCACTGGACAATTCATATAGAGGTTTCAAAATCATAGTCAATCATATGAAAATGTTACAGGACTAGAATATGGTTATGATAAAAGGCTCTGACTCTCAGCCAGTGACTCGTTGATTTTGCTATTCTAGTGGCCTTGCCATATAATCCTGTAATTAGCCCTTTCTAATGAGGTCTTCTATGGCATCTTTTAATACCCAACATTCTGAGGTGGTGTGTCCGATCTCGTTGTGATAAGCGCAGAATCTGCTCGAATTTCTAGACTTGGGGGAAGCTCTCATTGGCCTGGGCCTCCTAAAGTCTTCATTATGCTTTTCTATGGTAAAAATCTTATCTTGCATGTCTGACAGCTTTCAAAGTGGCCTCCAGGCTATTGAGGCTTTACCTTCTTTGTGAGCTGAGAACTGGGGTTATGATTGTGACCCTCATCACCCCTCTTTTTACTTGTAGTGAGATGGTTAGCGCCTGCTTTTTGCTTAGGCTCTTTAGCTCCAAAAGTTTCTTCCCATCTTATTTGTTTAGAGCTAGCTCAAAAAATTTAGCGAGATCTCTAGCCGGGGACTTGTAGAGGTTTTTGTATAGCTTTCTATCTTTGTGGAGTCCCATTGAAATTGCTGTCAAGATGCTTTCCTCCAAAGGGTTTTTTATGAAGTTGGCTTCATGCTTGAACTTAGCTATATAATCCTTTAGTGATTCACCTTTGCACTGAAAGATCATTGCAAGATAGCAAGGAGGTGCGACTTGCCTTTTTAGTGCCCAGTATTGATCAACAAATTTTCTTTAGCATTCTTCCCAATTATTGACATTGTGAGCCGGGAGGTTTCTGAACCATGCCTGAGGTATTCCTTCTGATGTGGCTAGGAAGATGTGACATTTCACTAGTGGGCCAGTTGTTTAAAGGTCCATTTGGATATTAAATGCATCCAAATGGTCGCTCAGATTGCTATTCCCATCATACAGTGGGATTGTAAGAACTTTAAGTTTCTGCGGGAGGGGTTGCATTTCGATCTCCATAGAAAATGGTGAGCTTTCCTCATACTGAGGCTGGTTACTTTGAGGTCACAGGCACTCTTCTAGCTATTTTAGTCTTTGGAGGACTTCCTCTAGTATCTGGTCTCATGCTTCAGGTTAGGGGTGGAGCTTTCCACTCGTTGTGAGCCTTCTAGTTGCTGACTAACACAATCTTCATGAGTTCCTTTCCAAGCTTCTTTACAGAGTTGTTGGAGTTGTGCCAAGATTTCTTATTATCTTTGTGCACCTTGGGCTTGTGCCTGTGCTAGTGCTTTCACGATTTTAGCCAACTCTTTCACCATACCTTCAAGTGCTTGCTGAGGTTAAGGAGATGCTTGTGTCTCTCCTATTCTGAGGGAGTCATTTTGCTGGTGATGAACTTCAGTAGTGGGAATGTCTGCTTGTGCAACTTGAGTGTTTGAACTCCTTGTGGTCCTTCTTCTCACCATTGTAAAGTTGCAAGGAACACTTTAGAAAGCAGATGGGTCCCTATAGACGATGCCAAAATGTTGACGTTAGAATTTGGTTCTAGCCCAAACTCCAGCCAATGAGGATGAATTTTTTGGACCCAAGGCTATCTTCTAAGGCATGAGTGTGAAGGGAGAGGAAGAAGGATGGAACAGGACAATGTTTTAACGTGGTTTAGTAAATCTGGGAAATACTGGGCCTTACGTCTATGACGGGGTTTTTTTATTGTCTTGGAGAAAATGTTTACAGAGTTTCTGTGTGTGGTTTCTTTTTTTTGGCCTCCCCCTCTTCTAACAATAATTTCCTATTTATAGGGGAAGGAAGGGTTACATGCAATGATTACAAGCTACAGTTCTGTTACATCAAGAAATAAATGTAAAAGACAGAGGAAATCCTGTAATCTAACTATTGTAGGCTACTTTCTACAGAGTGGGCCTCTTTCTCAACTACAAGCTAGCATAGGTCTGCCTGACACTTGGCCTTGCCAAGCTCGTGGTTAGGCGAGGTGTTTGTCCTCTTCGAGTAGGGGTTCTTAGCTTGGGGGTCGCTATTGTAGCTCGCTTAGTGAGCTCAATGTCGCTTCTCAATGTGGAGAGCTCGAGTATGATGGTTGGCTGCTTGGCGAGCCAGACTTCTCATGGTCTTGCTGCATCACCTTTTAGCGATGTGCGAGGTGGTGTTTGCTAAGTGTCTTCAGTGAGCTAGACAACTTGGCATTTGCTGGGCCTTCGCTGACTTGTTCCTCAAAGTCGATTTGTACCTATAACAATGTGGATTTGTGTTAAAAAATTGACGTCATTTCTATTAATTATTTTTTTAAAAAAAAATACAGAAACCTATTGCTAGCTATAACTCTTTGGCTTGTGTTAAAGATATCAGTTTAAGTTAAAAAGCCAACATCATTTCTATTAATTGTTTTTAAAAAATAGAGGAATCTGTTACAAGCCACATTTTTACAGAAACTGCTATTAACTACAATTTTTTGGATAATGTTAAAGATGACAGTTTAAGTTAAAAAATTAATGTTGTTTCTATTTTTTTTAATAAAGTAAAGAAACTTACTATTATTTACATTTTTACAAAAATATCATAAAGAGCATTAAGACCAGATAGAAGGATCAATGTTGCTAACAATTCATTTTACATAAATTAAGCAATGTATAAGAACATTATTGTTGATAGCCACTAAGATTGCTTGCAACAAATAGATTGTTTACAAGACAATGCCCACATCAAAGGTGGTCTATAAGACAACACACACATCAAGTGCACACTTCATCCTATTGTTTAAAGGATCCATATACCCTATTCAAAGGGAAAAAGAAAAAAGAAGTTAATCATTCCCTATACACAAATTGAGCAATAAAAAAAAGAAAAAGGCAAAAATGAACTAGAAACCTTCAGAGAAAAGTAGAACAAAACAAAACTTGTTGGGTTTCAAAGCATCAAGCATAGTGGAAAATTAAAATTTTTGAAACCCACCCAGGATGCATGTGCAAAATATAAATCAGTTAGTTAAGATCATACCTTAAGGCATTGCATTTTTTATGTAGAAATCAGCAACATAGATTGATGAATTTTCGTCTCTTATGATGTTACGGCTGGATGCGATGTTACGGTTTGATGCAGCAATTGCCAACACAGATTGACGAATCTATGTCTCTATGGTATCCACACACGAGGATGACAAAACTCCAATTTGCCAGATGGAATAGCCTCACTCACTATGCCTCTACTAGGAAACGCCTATCTCTCTATTTTTCTGGGAGTTGTCAATCATTTTCCAAAAGTTGTTTTTCTTATTTTACTGCCTTACTAATCCCAAAATGTTATATTTATAACTCTTGGGTTTAATGAGAAAAGACCTAGGCCTAGTTCAACTAAAAGTCCTAGTCCTAGCCTAATAGAGAGTCCTAATCCAACAGGAAGTGTGGAAAAGCTTTTGGGCTTAAGTCATTGACTTAGTGTAACTAATGTCAATAATTAAGCCCAAGAGAAATATAGTATTACTTTAATATTAAATAATATTACATTATAATATAATCCAATATTATATTATATCATATTATA
>JANHAO010030757.1:0-10092 GCA_026873985.1 Saraca asoca
ATTCTATAATATTTGCCAAGAATCATAGGTGAGGTGAGTCCTAATCCTAGGCCTTTCTGCATTTGATATCTTCTTTTAATTACTCATTTATTTTCTTTCTTTAAATTTCCTTTTCTATTCTTCTTTATTTCTTTTCTATTTCTTATTACTTGTTCTTTTCCCAATAAAATTTGGATAGTTGAGTTGTAAAGATTTTAGTAATTAATATTAACTTCTTTGTGGGATCGACCTGTATTTGCCAGTACTAGCTACAGCTACGCCGTGCACTTGCGAAATTTTACACATCACTATCTACTCAAAAAACACCTTGTTCATTATCCTCTGACATATTGCTCATGTATTTTTTAAACCAAACAACATTACTTTGTAGCAAAAGGTACCCTGATCAGTTATGAACGTTATTTTATCTTTGTCTTTTGGGTGCATTTGCAGTTGATTGTAAGCTAAAAATGCATCTCAAAAACTGAGAATTTCAAATCTTGCTATGCTATCCATTAACTAATCAATATTTGGGAGAGGATACAAATACTTAGAGTATGCCTTATTAAGGTTTATGAAATCCACACACATCCTCTCTCCTGTTGTGAGTTTTTTTTGTAGTTTCTCCACTTTTTCCTTTATAACTTTCTATCACTTGGGGTCGTGGTTCCTTTTCTTCTACTGTACAGGCTTCATACTTAGGTTGATTGACAATTTATGGCAAGCTACTCCCCGGTCAATCCCCTCCATATCAATGGGTGTCTGGGTAATTACTTTGACATAATTTTGTAGGAGCTTCACTAATTGGTCTTGGTATGCTTCCTCCAATTCTGCCCTATTTTTTATTATTCTCTTATTGTCTTCCCCAAAAATCCACATGTCTTCTATATCCAAACCCAACTCTGGTTAGTAATGATTATCATGCCAAACATCAAGTAATGTTGAGTCTACCATTTGACACTTACTACTTTTTTCATTGATGCTTGCTGATTTTGTTTCGTTAGTGCCTTCTTGGGTCTTGGCTAAACTTGCCATGTAACATCTTTAGGCAACTTGCTAATCGACTGATATTTCATCGATTCTTCCAGCCATTGGGAACTATATTAACGAATGGGGAGTGGAGACAATGGCCTTGGTTTGATTCAGTGATGGTGGCCCTAAAATAGCATTGTAGGCACTATTAGGGGTGGTCACAACAATGAAGGTGACATCAAAATTTTTTGTCAATAACTGAGTTTCTAAGGTCGGCCTTAGAGTCGCTGTCCCCTCCACCTGAACTTGCTTACCTATGAAACTAACCAATACACATGTGTAAGATTTGTACATATTTTTAAGGATATTTAAGGCATTAGTAGCATGTAAATATAAAATATCAGTAAAACTTCCCTGGTTGATGAGTACTCTTTTAATGATGAAATTAAGTAGCAGGGCTGAAATAATCATCAGATCATCATGATCCATGTCAATATCCCTAAAATCACATTCTATAAAGTAGATTAGCTTATACTGCTTCTCCTTTTCTTCCCCTCTACTGCCATCATTGTTTTAAAATTCCCTTTTCTAGCATTTCTAGAAGGTCCCCCGACAAAACCTCTAGTAATGGTTTTGATCATCCTTAAGACAAGGGAGGTTACTTTAACCTGTGTACCTTTCAACTCACTGGGCCACAGGGAGTGATCCCTTTTTCTATCCTCTTTTTTCCCATCTACCATGTGGAACTTTTTGTATTTTAAAAGATGCCCTCATGTTATAAACTCTGTCTCATCTTTTAGGGTAACACACTCATTTGTGTGATACCCGTAATCTCGGTGGAACTTGCAAAATTTTGATTTATTAGTTGGGGGAAACTTTTATCATTTTTGAGGGGAAATGTCATTAGCACGATGGCCCTAACATCTTACACTATGCTACTTATTGGTGTATTTAATAGTTCATACTTGTTAAATCGTCCCTGATGAGGTCTTCTCTCCCACTTGGGAGCTCTATCTCTAGAAGGCTTACCATCAGATTGCATGTACTCGATCTTCTATCGAGCAAACTCAAACTCTTCAACATTAATGTACTTTTGGGATCTAGCCAAGAGTTTTGAGAGAGAGACAATGGGGTGCTTGGCTAATAATAGGGAGAAATGACCAAAGTGAAGGCCTGAGCTGATCTAGTGCATAGTTACACCTTCATTGAGGTCTTATTTTTCTAAAGATACTCTTTAAGGGTCTTACAACGTCTTGGCTAGAAATTAACTAAGGCGGCTGATGTTTTCCTAAGCACCCTACTGGTTGTAGAATGTATAGAAAATGCTTTAGCAAGTTAGTGAAAACTGTCGATCGACTATCGAGGCAAAGTAGTAAACCATCTCATATTGGCTTTCTTAATGGTGGTAGAAAAGGCTTGGCTATGGTGTCTAGAGTGCCTGATAATAATATCAAAGCTTAGAACATTTTTAAATATTCTTGTGGATCTAACATACCATCATATGGGTCGATATAGGGAAGTGGCTTGAAATGGGCTGGTAGAGGAGCAGCTATCACAACTGTTATAGGTGGTTCTCTTCCTAGCAAGAAGATAGTTGCTTAGAGGTCTAGGTTAGGTCCATAGTTGGATTGAGTGGGTCGTAAGGCTCATGTGCATGGGGAATAAGTTGCATATGGTGGTGGATATCAATCATTTGTGGAGAAGCAATAGAGACATTGGGAACTAGTGGCCCAATTGGAGTTTGGACTTGGGAGGTTTGAGGGAGGAAGAAATAAGGGGTTTAAGAAGGGCAAACAAAAGTGACCATAGGTAGAGAAACATTGGGAATAGAGTAATGCTCTTGCAAAGGTGGTGTTGGGAGCGACTAAAGCTATTGGGGTCCAAAGAAGTGATGGGATTGGGTTAAGTAAGGGTAAGGTGAAAGAATGACTAGGTTAACCTTCATCAGAGCAGGGCTTGGATGGGCCAAGGGCACTAGAGGTAGAGTGGGTTGCACTTAAGTGTGCCAAAGAGTTTCCAACTCCTTTTGCAACTAGTGAACCTATTCCACCAGTGTGTGGCACTCAAGCTTAATAGTGATTCGATGAGCCTCTTCTGCCATCCAATCTCGGTGATAATCACCTCTAGCTCTTTTGTGACAACAATGCCTATTAGGTGACAAAGTGTGAGAGGACTACAAGTGAAAGGGACGAGATATGAAGTGGTTAGGAAAGCCATAGATAACATCAAATGAAACTCTCTATTTAGGCAAAGATGACCATCAGAGTGAGGAAGGGCTTAGAAGTGACCTACAAGCACATCAAATTTAGTCACACATGACAAAAGTGGTTCATCGAGCATGCTCCAACAGTCAAGTAAGTCTTTACACAAAGTTTCAATAATGTAGTGAAAATGATCTGAAGAAGAAATACCTCCCAATATATATAGGTGTCAAGAATGCCAATTGGAGTGCTCTTGGATGAATGGAATGTGAACACATGTCTTCAAAATATTGGTAACGTCAACACAATTCTTGCTAGGCAGTTGCTATAATCACATTATTCACACATGCTTGAGTGACGTCTTTTGTCATGTGTTAGTTAGGCAGTTGATTTGTAGAGCTCTAGCTAAGTCTTATGAATAAGCCAATCAACTAGATGTAACAAGTCGATCTGTCTGGGTCTACAACTACTTGCTACAGTCACTTCCTCAAATGGTCCTGGTTGATTGACTGCGGTCGATCATCTAGAAACTATAGACTATTTTAGGCTGTGTCACACTCTATTAAAGAATCTTCAAAACAATCTAGGAGTGTTGTGATTGAACTTAACCATAGACTTTTGTTTGTTTATCCTCAGTTTGGACCAATTTGCAAATTCATCAAGCAATGATGTGACTTGATGACAACTAAAATCATTAGATTTGAAAAACAAAAGCAAGTTATCTACATAAAGCAAATAATTAATAGAAGGGGCAATCCTAAAAGGCCTAACACCTTTGATAACTCCTTCTTGATTAGCTTATTGTAAGCAGATGTAAAGAACATTGGGACATAAAATGAAAATATATGGAGATAGGGGATCTCCATGCCTAAAACCATACTGAGGGAGAAATTGATTAATCAAAACTAAGGATTATATTATATATTTTAACAGTGAGGGAAAAGTTTAATTAAAGATTATATTATACATGTGTGTTTGAAATTGGGATTTTATCAAATCAAACTAAGAAGATTTATGAAAAATGATCACAAAATAATTTAAAAGTATACTACTTTATCGTAATTGTAAATATTAAAAAATAATAATTTTTATTTGTTTACTATCTCATAAAATGTATAAAACTTATCTTATTATAAGAAAGTATAAGGCCCACACGCAAGTATTGTCTGCTCTGGCCGTATGTGACCAAGGACTAAGTCCCCAGAGGACGGACCCCATGACCTTACGACTTTGTCCCTTGAGGCTACATTAACCCCAAAAGCGCACTTATGTGGGAGAGGACATTCCTCCCTTATAAGGCCTTCCCCGGATCCTGACTTAGCCGATGTGGGATGCTGGGGTGTGGAACATTTCCAACATCCCCCCTGATCCATCAGACCAGAGGCCAGTCCCGGCTCTGATACCACTATAAGGGCCACATGCAAGTATTGTCCACTCTGGCCATATGTGACCAAGGACTAAGTCCCTGGGGGACGGACCCCATGACCTCACGGCTTTGTCCCTTGAGGCTACATGAACCCCAAAAGCGTGCTTACGTGGGAGAGGACATTCCTCCCTTATAAGGCCTTCCCCGGATCCCGACTTAGCCAATGTGGGATGCTGGGGCGTGGAACATTTTCAACAGAAAGTACAATTTAATTAAAAAATCAAATATTTTAAATAAGGTGAAGGATATTATACCGGCTCTTCATAATGAGATGAACAACATAGTAGCTTCAAGGTGGGTATTAATGATGGCCATCGGGAACAATTCACAAGAGGGTGGTACCTTAGAGTGAAGAGGAAGGTGAAAATCCCTAAACCAAGGTCATATGTAGGGGAGAGAGATTTGGAGAAGTTCGAGAGTTTTATGTTTGATATGGACCAATATTTCCAAGCAATTGGAATATCTTCTGAGAAAGCTCAGTTGAACAGTGCTACCATGTTTTTCAAAAACTCAGAAATTATTTGGTGCATCATATAAGAGAGATATGATAACATAAATACACATAATCATATTTTAACAAGTGTTTGGGCTTTACATGAAATCGTATAATGTAATTTGATCTACTTATTTTATACGGTCAAATACATGATGTTATGGGTAATTTTTAGTTCTGTGAAATGGGTTGGCAAAGGCCCAATAGTAGAATAAGTCCAAGTTTGGCAGGTCACTATCTAGCTCGGTAAGGGACAAGACCCGGCTCACGTAACTAGCACCTCACTATATGCAGGCTTGCATTGCCAAAGGCAAGCTCATGAAGTTCGTCCTCGCTAACCGAAGGCTAGCAGCGACCCAAAGTCCTAGCTCATGGATGTTACACCTTGCCTAACTAAAGGCCTGGTGAGAGTAAACTTGAAGTAGCAACCCTTTTAGACTTAGTTTGTGGGACCAGTCTGTAAGAAGTAGCGCATAGGGCCCACCTATAGAAAGCAAACTTTAGAAATCAGCCACTAGTTTGTAAAAGATATTTTGCAGTAATCTAGGCTATCTTATACATTTATTTTGATATAACAGATATACAAATTATGTAATTACAATTATAACCTCCCAGCCTCTATAAATAAAAGGAGGGAGATCACTGTAGGTAAGCCAAAATTGAGATACTGAAACTCTGTTAATTTTTTTTTAGAATAATAAAATGCTACCGTGGATGTAGGAATCGGTGCTATCTAGTTTTGGTCAAACAACTTTAAAAATACTATGTGTTTGTTGTTCTTCCTCTATCCTTCCCCTTTATCTTTACTTGTTCAACCGGAAGACAGTTTGAGTCTCGAAAGAATCCCTGCGGTTGGCTGGATTTTGGCAGAACTGAAATCCATCTTTAACATTTTTGGTGTCGTCTATAGGGACTCATCTGTTCCCTAGTTGATTTCTTGTACATTGGTTGATTTCTGGTGTAACTGTAATGGCAAAAGGAAGAGCCACTAGAGCCTTAAATGCGTTGGTTGACCCCCAGAAGGTCATGTGTCTACAACAAACTCCTCCACTGCTCTTATCATAGGTGTTGCTATTGGCTTGCCCCCAGCCAGCTCTTTTCAACTTGCTGCTATTACCAATGACACAGATGGAGCACAAGCCTGACTTGTACGTTAAGAGAGATTGAAAAATATGATGGGAGAACTGACTAAAGCAGTCACTGCTTTGGCACAAGCATAAGCTTAGGGTTTGCAAAGGTAGAATGAAGCACTACATCTGGGAATGTTCCTCAGTAGTAGCAAGCTAGATGTTCGAGCAGAGCCAATCAGTCTTCAGGTTGCTGCTCGTAACAGCAGACTCCAGGTCGTTGTTCTCACGACTAGGAGAGTCAAGGGGATCAACAATCTTCTGGTCAATGATCTGGGGTGCAAGACCCACTGCTGGAAGAGCTATATCAGAAGATGAACTAATTAGAGGAATGTCTTCAAGCTTTAAATGATTGAGCTTGCTTCGAGGACAGGTCACCATTATCCATAGAGATCGAGACTCAGCCCTTCCCTTTCAAGCTCAAAGTTCCCACGATTCCCTTGTACAATGGGGACACTGATCCTTATGACCATCTAGACATGTTTAATGTTTAGATGGATTTGCGAACAGTTGACCCTCTGGTTAAATGCTAAGTCTTCCCAGCAATACTAGGAGGTGTACCTTAGGCTTGGCTCAGAAGCCTTCCAGCTCACTCAATATGTAGCTGGAAAGAGTGTCAACAAAAGTTCTTTGGTTAGTATTGAGCGTTGAAGAGGCAACTCATGGCCCCTGTCACCTTATGATGATTTTCCAGGATAAACATGAGTTGCTGAAGGATTATATCGCTAGATTCAGATTTGAAGCCAACTTAGTGGAGAATCCATCTGAAGAAACCATCTTGGCAACAATCTCCACAGGACTTCGCAAGGATAAAAAGTTGTACAAAAGTCTATACAAGTCCCCGGTGAAGGAATTAACCAAGTTTTAGGAATGAGCTACCAAGCAGATCAAGTAGGAAGAAACCTTCATCTATAAAAGTCTGATCGGAAGGACGAGACAGACTACTCCACTCAGAGTAAGAAGAGAAGCGTTCAGAGTTAGAAAGCTAACCCCAGCATCCAGCTTGTGAAGAAAGCGGGAGCCGAGCAACCTCAATGCCTAGGTTGCCATGATCATTATAGTATCCTATCAAACACTTCGGATAGGATTTTTGCCACAGAAAAGGGTAGAGAAGACTTTAGGACCCCCAATCCCTTAAGGACTCCTCATGGAAATAGAAATACAAACAAATTCTATGCCTACCACAACAAGGTTAACATAACACTTCGGATTGCTGAGCTCTCAGAGACGTGATAGAAGATCTGATCAAGAAGGGCCATCTAAAAGAGTATGTGCTGTGACCTGCAGGGCAGTAGCCCCCTTAGCCTCAGTGAGATCTAGATCAAGGGCAATCTACTGTAGTGAGAACTATGTTTTAGCCTTGTAATGAAGCATGTAGAAATAGCCCAAATTTTGATGTATATAATCTGAGCGAATTCTCAACAAATATTAGTTCAAAAGTTAGCCCCCTTGATGTGAGCTCCCCCATTTTAGCTTCTCACTGTATCCTTTTAAGTTTCGATTTAAATTTCTATCACATTAGAACGACCTAATTCTCAGCACTGTCCTAATGCAATCAAGCGTGCATAAGACCAATTTTAAGGCACCATATGCATGCTACCTCGTTATGCACATGACCAACTTCCTCAAGCACCATGTGCATGTGACCTTACTATGTATACGACTAACTTTCTTAGGCACCATATGCATGCGATCTTTAGCTTGTGCATATGATCAACTTCCTAAGGCACCATATGCACGCTACCTCATCATGCACATGACCAACTTCCTCAGGCACCATGTGCATGCGATCTCATCATGCATATGACTAACTTTCTTAGGCACTGTATGCATGCAATCTTCAGCTCGTGCATATGCCCAACTTTCTTAAGTATTATGTGCACGCAGCCTCTTACAACTCATGCATACAACCAACTTCCTCAGGCACCGTATGCACGCCACCTTGCTCACATGACCAACTTGTTTAGGTACCATGTGTTCATGATCTAATAATTTATAGCTCTTATGAGACCAAATGCTCGCAGCTCGCATGTGACTTCTCACTAGGTGCAGGACTTATGTGACCTACCTATATACTGCTTGTAACTAAGGCATCTCAAGGCCTAGCTTATTACTCACCAAGAAGCATTGCCGATTGGTTATCTTATTTTATTGTGATTTGTAGAAATTTATATTATCATCTATGATGTGCAGAACATTCAAACACAGTACAACATGCAAGAGTCATGAAGGAAAATTTCATTCATTAAAAGCCTCAACAAGGTAAATTTACACCAAAGGAGTCAAAATACAAGTCAAAACAAAAGAAGCCTACGACTATTACATTCTGGAAAGAAGACTAACTCTTCGGAGACAAACTCTAGCCAGTATTAGTAAGAGGACCAACCAGCATGCGAGCTCTAATGACTCCTTTCCTAACTCACCTCTTCCACTAGGATTGAGAAGCGGAGGGGTCTGGCTGGCAAGGCCAAACCTCATAGCATCATAGTGAGGAAATAATCCAAGACCTGCACAAGACCTCCTAATGGCGAGTAAGAGAAACTGTTCATGGGAGTCACATGCAGCAAGCCATTCACGCCTTATAATCTCATGTAGCAGACCATACACGCCTCAAGATGCTTCATTGGAAGCCAAACTACCAAAAACATTAGGGGCTTATCTGAGGCTACCATCGGTTCACTCAATGAAGAAGGAGGAGGAACTCCCACACTTCAAATAAACTGGCTTAGTCTCACCGAAGAGTCTAGGAGAAACTCTCAACCACTCTCATTAAATGCTTTGGAAGAAAATGAGGTAGACTCATCTGTGATAGTGAGACATGTATAACATGAGGTATGGCTTGGATTAGATGAAATGACAAGCTAACCAAAGAGTTTGACTACACGATAATCCATAAAGAAGGCCCTTTGCTAGCAAAACTATTCAACTCTCACCCGCAAAGTGAGCTGAGAGTTGGAAGGCTTATGTTATGGGTAATTTCTAGTTCTGCAAAATGGGTTGGCAAAGGCCCAACAGTAGAATAAGTCCAAGTTCAACAAGTTTCTATCTACATAAGCACAGAACAAGACAAAAGCCCCAGCTCGTTAAGGGATGAGACCTGACTCGCGTAACCACCACCTTGCTATACACGAGCTCGCATTGCCAAAGGTGAGCGTGAGCTCGTGAAGTTCATCCTCACTGACCACAAGCCAGCAATGACCCAGAGTCCTAGCTCATGGGAGTTACACCTCACCCAAGTAAGGGCTCATTGAGAGTAAACTTGAAATAGCAATCCTTTTCAACTTAGTTTGTGAGACCAGTCTACAAAAAATAGTGCATAGGGCCCATCCGTAGAAAGTAAACTTCATAAGTTAGCCACCAGTCTGCTGAAGAAATTTTACAGTAGTTTAGGCTGTCTTGTACATTTATTTTTGATGTAATAGAAGTACAAATTATATAATTATAATTATAACCTCTCAGCCTCTATAAATAAGAGGAGGGAGATAACTATAGGTAAGCCAAAATTGAGATACTGAAACTCTATTAAAATTTCTTCAGAATAATAAAATGTTGCCGTAGATGTAGGGATCGGTGCCATCCAATTTTGGTCGAACCACGTTAAAAATATTGTGTTTGCTACTCTTCCTTTGTCTTTCCCTTTCATCTTTACTTGTTTAATCGGAAGACAGTTTGAGTCCTGAAAGAATCCCTCTGGTTGGCTAGATTTTGGTAGAACTGAAATCCACTGTTAACACATGATAAATTAATGCACTTTAATAATACTTGACGGATAATTAATCCACAATTTACATGCAGTTGTATTTGTATTGACTATAACAAAATCTAAAAGTATACTAACTTATAATAAATGAAAATATCAATAATAATAATAATAATAATAATAATAATAATAAT
>JANHAO010030758.1:0-10076 GCA_026873985.1 Saraca asoca
CATTTGAAATTTATATTTTTACTTTGAGATATCTAAAATTTATAGGATTTTATTTGAAAATTCCATATTTCTCCCCCTTTTGGCACATCAAAAAGTAATAATATTAAACATATAAAATGAAAAATATGTGCCAAAATATAAAGAAAGGAGAATAAAGTAAATAGGATTTAATTAACATTTATATGTGAACTTTAAAAAAATCATATATCAATCTGAATCAAAGTATCAAGATAAAATCTAAATTAAAATATAATATTCATGAAAATATATACCATCCATAATGAGAATGTAATATCAATCAAAAACCTATGTAAATTATAGTAATCACAATAATGAAAATATTCAAAAGATATATATATATATATAATCCAGAATTAAAATATCAAAATATCAATCATAAAGTTTGAATGCAATATCCATGAAAATATCAAGCAAAGCCAGATTACATCACAACTTAAAAGATAGTTTGAAAAACATAATAACGATGATAAAATAGTAACAGGAACAAGATAGGAGAAAATGGGACTATGGGATACAAATATCATATTAGCATTAATACATCTACTCTGCAAGAGGTGAGTCTATCTTCTAAAACTCTACATCTTCATCCTATTGTTGTACTCTCAGTTTGACCTCTTGAAGTTGAACCTCAAGGGATTTGAGCCTTTAATTGATCTCATTGTCTCTTTTGTGGCTTTCTTCTTCCATATGAGACATCCTTTTTGCCATTTGTGAATTGATTGTTAATAGAGTGAAGTTTCAACACTTAGGCTTTTCAGAGTGTGATTTGGGGCTTTTTGATTTAAGTTGTTTTTGGTGAAATCAATCAGTTTAAAAGTTTAGAAATGATGTTTTTGTGTAAAAAATTTGGTGAATAGGGGGTTTGAAAATCAAGATTTTGAGGGATTTGAGAAGGAGAGGTCAACAAAGTTTCAGTTAAGGGGCTAAGATAGTTATTGTAAAATGAGTTCAACTTCAATTCAGGTATATATAGTATCATGCTTTGAATCCAGTCATGAATCGATTTAGGGAGAAAAAATTCACAAATGAATCAATTTGAGCTTAAATTTACTTATTGAAATTCATAGGGGAATCAATTACTAAATTAGTTTGTGTATGAGTGGATATTCTACGAATTGATTATGAAATTGATTCATCCAGGAGCTTTTAGAAAATTTCAAAATTTGAGTCTTCCAAAAAGTTTAGAAAATTGAGTGAATCAATTATAGAATCAATTCTTAGTGTTTATAATTCGGGAAGTGAATTGATTACTGAATTAATTCAAAAACTCATGAAAAACTTTGATAAATGTGAATCAATTACTGAATTGATTAAGAGAATCCCTAATTCAGTTTTTTTAAGTTTTTGTTTTCCTAAAGGTTTTTCTTGTTATCTAACCCCTCAGAAAGCATCGTAAGTCACTTGAAATCTCAAATTCTCTCTATGTTCCTACAAAACAAACTCAACAATATCTCTGATGCTTAAGTTAGTAATTGCAACATAGAAATCAAATATGAAAAAGATTGTAGGGGGTTTATCATTATGTCTTATGGTGAGTGCAACTTCTATCCTATATCATGAGTTGCTTTCTTTTCTCTCACACAGACCTGCAAACTAAAATTAAGTTTGCTTGGCTGGTACCCAGAAAGTTTTGGGTCCAAACTTGTTAGTAGGCTCAATAGAAACTTTCTTAACAGTAAATAATTTTAGCAACTATATCAATTTTTCATTTGGTTTTAACAAGTATGTTCCATTCCTAAATGGATAGTCTTTGATATGATGGCCTTTATGATTACAATAATAGTAAGTGATATAGGCAGGATTCCACCTCTTAGATATTTTATACTGTTACTGTCTATATCTTAAGCTAACTTTATTTTGAAAATTTTTCTGATTTTTCAACATGCCATTTAGTTTTTCATTGCTTTCAGCAAAACCTTATAACACCTTATTCAATCTCTCTATCTCTATCTTGTAGGACTCACAGTGCTCACATGCTTTGGTTTCACTAACTAATTTTTCAACTAATACATTCAAGTTACCATTCTTTTTTTCAATCTGCTCAAACTTTTTCAGTAAACTTTCATTCTGACTTTTTAATTTCTTTATTTCCTTGTTGGCGTTAGTCAATTCTTCATAAATTTCTTCATATAAGTCATCAAAATCATCATTATTTATATCATCTATTTGATTGTTGGAATCACTATTAGAATCACTAACATAGGAACCACAAAAAAATGAAGGATACTGTAGAACTTATGGATTTTCCTTATGTTTTGCCATAAGATAGTGTTGTTCTTCCTTTTTACAATTAGCTTCAATTATGCATCTATAAGTAGTCTCAAGGGCATCTAAAATCTCTTTTGCTATTTTGCATTCTAAAATTCTTGGAAACTCATTAGCAGATAGTGTATTAACAATAATCTATTTTAACTTGGAGGCAAGAAGATGTTTCTTTCTCTTTTTCATCAGTCCACAATAATTTAGATTTTGGCTCTAGAATTCCATCAATAGATATCTTAGGATATTCATAGCTTGTTTCTAAAACTTCTAGCATGTTCTCATCTAAAGCCTCAACAAAATTTTTGATTTTGTACATCCACAAGGCAAAATTGTTAGAGTCAAAAGGAGGTGGATTGTTCAAAAATGGACAATTTGAAAACATAGTCAGATTAGGATCCATATTCCTGAGTCAAACCTTTGATACCAACTGATAAGTCCCGTTTTAAAAGATAAACTGTAGAACTTAGATCTTGCCCTTATTCCTTTGGGGGAATTTGTATACTCCTTTAGTTTCTTGTAAACTCTTTAAATTTAATTAGATTGTAATTGAATTGTTTTGTGTTAAGAATAGTTGTAGAAGATTAATTAGTGAATGTGCAGAATATAGAATTAATCAATTATGTAGTAAAAGTGTAAATTCAAAAGTAGAAAATAAAGATTCAATGGACAGAGTTTTTTAAAGTGGTTCAACCTGAATTGAAACCGCAATTCAAGTCTACTCTACTGGATCATTCCTCAACTGGAAGGCCATTTTTTTAAGAAAACTATCAGAATTGAAAATAGACTCTTGAAATGCCAGTTTACACACAAGAATTATAGGGATCTTGCTAACCTAGTGAATTTGTTCCCCATTGTGCACCATTCATGCTTGTTCCCTATTCTTACTTGTGCTCCAATCTCTTCTATTTAAAGAGGAGAAAAGCCAACCCTTCAAGACACCAACACAATCTTAGCACCTCAAACTCTCTTAGTGTGATCTCACTTATCTTCTCCTATTTGCATTCAAACACTAACATTGACTAATTGAATTTGTGATTCCTTGGATAGCTAGCACCTTTTAAGCTAAGGAGTTGATTTTCTTACTTTGCTTGATATGTGAAGATTGGTGGAGGCTTTAGATCAAATTGGTTCGTGTTGATTACTGTTAGTCTTAGAAATCAAATCTGAAAGAAGACTTGATCATTAGGCTTATTGGAGAGTCAGGGGGATTGATTGGAGATCAAATTTAGATTTGAAGAATGGGGATTCTGAGAACAACTCTTAAGAAGTTATAATTCAAATCATTAGTTTTATGATTGTTTTGCACTATACAAATCCTTATGAATTAATTTGAAACAATATAATTTAGGCTTAAGGAAAAATTTTAAAAATTTTGCTATGCATATTTAATGCTTTAGCCCATTTTTGCCAACAAGTAATTTATTATAAATGGTCATGTTATGGATCTAGATATAGTGGGTATACTAGCTAAATCAAGTAGACCAATTTTAAACAAAAAATAGTGTCTCTTTTCATATAGTGTAGATGAATCAGGTTTGCATGTAAATAATGTTCCTAAGGTGAACCATTAGAGATTATTAGAACTTTAGGACATGAAACTAGTCCTTTCAATCGGCGGTTATCTAATATGGTTGGATTGCAACTTAGTACTTTATTATCTTAATGGATTTCTTGTTCTCTCCATCCTAATCAAGTTTTGGGCTTGCTTACTTCATTAAGGCATAATGAAATGGCTTCTTAGGATGTTATTCAATTACTTCCACAGCTTACTTCCAGGGTAACTTATATGGGTTCTTTTTTAATTTATATGTCTTCATTACAAGGTCCTTTTCTTTTAGCACCACTTACTTAGTTTTTTTAAACTCTTATTGGGCTTTAATTTATAATTGAATTTCCTCAATTCTATAACTATATCCTTTTAAGGATCTATTTGTCTCAAATATTAGGAAAAGATCTTTTGATAGTTTGTAGGAGACTGCTACATTTGGTTGTTAAAAAAGATTGTGCTATTAAAACTTCAGATGTTCACTACAAGTAGCTAATCTAGTTTGGATTCTAGAAGAATCCATTGTTAATCATATTGGTGTTCAATTCGAGAATTTGAAGATTGGGTTTTGGGAAGCTGATTTGGCAACCATAAGAGCTATAAATTGGAATTAAGGTTTACACTGTACCTCAACATTCAAAGGTGTAAATAGCTTATTCATAGGTACAAACCTGATTTTTTATTCCTATCTAAAATTTTACAACCTTTACTTAAATATTAAACTTCTCTTTTGAATGTTGGTTTAGATGAAACTATTGGTATGGATCTATGTGGACATAGTGGAGGTTTATTTTTTGCATGGAGCTCTCAATATCAAGTTCCTATTTTCGATGACCCGGAATTGGATACATGTTAAGGTGCATATAAGTTGTAGTAGAAATTTCCATCTTACTTGTGTTTATGGTCCTCCTAAACTAAATGAAAAAAGCATGATGTGGAAATTTTTGCAATAAGTTCATGATAGACATCAGCAAGAACAGCTAGGTCTTCCATTGTTATGTATGGAAGATTTTAATTAGGTGATGCATCTTGCTAATAAGAGTAGTCTTTCCTTAAATCTAAAGGTGCCAAGACTTTAGAGATATGTCTTTTGATTGTGCTTCTATTAATCTTGAACCTAAGGGTATTCGGTATTCCTGGACAAATAATAGAACTAAAGTACAACACGTAAGAGAAAGAATTAATCGAATGATGTGTAATTAAAGCCAATTTTCTTGTTATCTTGTTCTTAGGGCCATGGTTTACCTATCTATGCTTCTGATCAAGCTTCTTTAATTCTTAGTGTTGAAAGAGAAATTCCTTTTAACAAACAAAATTTTCATTTTCAAGTAATGTGGATGACTTATAATGAATGTGAAAAGCTAAACAATGAAGCTTGGAATAAAAAAGTTTTTGGATCTCAACTTTTTGGTTATTTAATAAACTTAAAAATACTCAGAGGGATATTAAAAGATGCAATTTAGTCACTTTTGGAAAGTTGCAAGTGACTATTAATGAATTAGATTTAAATTTGAAGTAGAATCAGGAAAACCATTATTATGCAAATGGTTTACAAGAACAAGAGATCAAGGAAAATATTGAATAGCTTATTGACTATCAAGAACTTACTTGGGCATAAAAAGCTAGATAGTTATGGCTTATTAATGTTGATCAAAATACTAAGTATTTTTATATAGTAATTAACAGGAGGAAAGCTAACAGAAGGATTTAAAGAGTTAAGAACCCTATAGATGCTTGGTGAGAAGATCAATAGGTAATTGATAATTTAGCTATGAATCATTTTTAGCCATTTTATGATTTAAATATTTTAGATGCCACTTCTCATGAATTTAATGTTTCTAGACACAAGAAAAAATTGCCTATTATTTCATTAAATCAAAATCAAATTGACCATTTAATCAAACCTTTCTCTGTGGATGAAATCAAGCATGTCTTTTTTCCAATGCATCCTGATAAAATTCCTAGGCCTAATGGTTTTCAACTCAATTTTATAAAAAATATTGGAATATGGTTGGTCATGATGTTAGCTCAATGATTTTATCATTTCTAAATAGGTTTCATATCTTAAAAGCTGTTAATCAAACTTGTATTTGTTTAATTCCTTATAGGCATAAACAGGAAAGTTTTGTAGATTTTTGGCCTAGTAGTCTTTGTAATGTGATATACAAGATTATTTCTAAAGTTTAGTCAATTGACTTCAATTAATCCTTCAAGAAGTCATTTATCCAAACCGGAATGCTTTCACAGAGAGTCGTTTAATCTCTTATAATATCTTGTTGACATCTAAAATTGTTCATTTCATGAAGAAATGCAAGGTAATTCATGAAGAAATGCAAGGTAAAAAGGAAGTTTTAAAGTACTCTTAAAGTGGATATTCATAAAGCTTATGATAAGTTAAAGTGGGAATTTATATATCAAGTTTTGTGTCATGTGAAATCCCTACCCATTTGGATAACAGTCATTATAGATTATATAACATCTATGTTTTATAGGGCTTTGATCAATAAAGGTCAAACTAATTCTACTTAAGTGAGGGTTAAGGCTTGGTAATCCTTTATCCCTTTATGTTTTCATTTTATGTACAATTGTGCTTTTTGCTATGCTTTCCAAAGTTGACACTGAAAAGGAAATTTAAGAAATTAAGATTTGCAGAAGAGCTCCTAGCATCGATCATCTTCTGTATGCTAATAATCTTATGGAGTTCTTTAGATCATCACCAGCAATATGTCATAAATTAGATTATATTCTTAATCCATTTGGTAGGAAGTTAGGTTTGGAGATTAATAAAAACAAATTTGAATTTTTTTTTTCAATAGGAGTACTCTAAGGAAGTTTCAGAAGTTTATAAGAAGTATTTTTAAGGTGAAAGTTATGCCAAATTTGGGAAAATAATTGCAAAATTTTGTAGGTAATAATAATAATGTTAAAGAGATGTGGTAGGAAACTCTCTAAAAGGTTAGTAAGAAGCCAAAAGGTTGGAAAGCGAGAATGTTGTCATAGGTAACTAGGCTTACTCTTTGTAAGCATGTTCTTCAATCCTTACCTATTTATTAGTTTTCAAGTTACATTTTCACTAATAGTTAACTTCAAGATTTGGAATCCATCTTTAGAAAACTTTGGAAGCAAAAGATTGATACTCAACAAAAGTTGTGTCTTAAATCTTAGGATTCTTATTGTAATTTTCCTCAAATGGGTGGATTGGGTTTTAAATATATACATCCTTTTAATTATGCATTGGCTACTAAACAAATTTATAGAGTTTTATCTCAAAATTTTTCCTTATTAAGTCATTGTTTAGTTGAAAAATATAGTAAAGGACATCTTGAGAGAATGGTTGATAAAGCTGTGAATGCATCTTGGATATGGAAGTGGATTCAAAGGGCTACTCCTATTATTTTGAATCATACAAGGTGGAGTATGCAAAATGGAGAGTTAATTGAACTCAATAGTAAATGTCAGTGGCCATTGGAACATATGGATCATGTTTAATATAACCATGTTAAACATCTTTTTAGTCTTGTTCAAGGTATGTGGAATACTAATCTAGTTAAGACTCTTTATCAACCTTAGATGGTAGCATTCATTCTGAAAACTCCAATATCAGTGTGTAATGCTAAAGATGGGTTGATATGGGAAGGAAGTTATAACGGCCAATATTTAGTGAATAAGGGTTACTATATGTTACCTAATCCTTACTTTGCTACATCAAATCACAGCTATATTAATTGGAAGTTTTGCTGGAGTTTACCTCTTCCTAGTAGAGTCATTGCTTTCCTCTAGAAAATGTTGAACTGCATCCTCCCTATAGGCCAATTACTTAATGATAGGAATGTTATGATTCCAAATATCTACTACTATTATGGCCAAACTAGTGAATCCATGGAACATTGTTAGCCCAGATCATTCTAAACTACATATTTTCCTTAGTTTTAATGTTGAAAAACAATTTTATCTAATAATATATTGTAGTGTTTTTGATTTGTTGTTTTACAGGTTTAAAGATATTTGATTCAAGCTTCAAGAAGATCCAAGATTAGTTTTAGGACTTATTTTATTTGATAGAATCTTTTGTAAACAATCTCAGATGATTTTTGATCCAGAACTATTAATTAAACAATGAGATAGAAAGAATTACTTGAAAACTGCTTGAAGAAAAACAAGATTTTATAATTTTTTTTTAATATCATGAATCGATGTACATATCAATGTGTTGAAGAACTTGTGAAAAGTTCATATCATAATCGATGTAACATTGATGCATAAGGAAAATATTTTTCACTAAAGGTTTTGAAAAATGGGTACTTTGATGTGTTAATCGATGTTAAGGCTGTAAACAAATATTACACTTTGATTATCACACCAATGAGTTAGTAATAATAGACTATAATTGATGTGTTAATCGATGTAATAACTGAAATTCAGTTATTTTGTTACAGACAGTTACAACATTTATTCAAACCCAACCACCTTCAATATATAAACAATTCTTCATAGTTTTTCTTCAGATTTCAGTGCAAAAAAGTTTGATTAAGAGCATAATGCGATTTTCTTTCTACTTCATTAATATTTCTTAGATTTTCTTCAAGTTTTCTGGATCAAGGTTCATCCAAGATTATTGTAGTTTGTTTGAGATATTCATCTCATACTCTAGTATTGTAATTTCAATTCTTTTCTTATTCAATTTCATTTATTTGATATTTCTAGGTGATAGAAATCTGTATAGGTTTAGAAAAACCTATTGTAATTCTTCTAGGTTAGCAAGAAGCCTGTGAATTTCTTTTCTGTTGATTATAAAGACTAGCATTTTAGGAGCCTATCAATCCTGATAGTTTTGTTTTCAATTTGAAAAGTCTTTTGGTTGAGAAAGATCAAGTGGAGTAGACTTGAATTGCGATTTCAATCAAGTTAAACCACTTTAAAAATTTGTGTCTTCAAATTTCTTCTCCTAATTACATATTAATTGCTCTTATTGTTAATCTTTAAATACTTTCTGGATATCAATTTTCTGCATAATCTATTAAAATAACATTGAATCTGATAAAGGTGTATACAACTTCCCTAACAGGAAAAGGGTAAGATCTATTTATTTTCACAAATTAATTTCTTTACTGGGACCAACAGTTGGTATCAGAGCTTTGGCTCTTGATACACCTCTATCTTTTCCTAAAAATTATAGATTCTAACTTTTTTTTGTTGCCGAGTGTCCACCTATGCACAAACCTCCTAGTTTCAATGGGGAACACTATTCTTATTAGAATCAGAAGATGAAAGATTTAATTGAAGCAACAGATGTAGATATGTGGGAATTGGTTGAAGAGGGATGTGAACCTCCTAGAACAATTATAAATGGTGAAGTTGAATTAAAACCTAAATCTCTCTGGATCAAAAATGAAAGGAAGAAACATTTACTGGCTGCAAAGGTAAAATGGATCATTTCAAATTCACTGTCACCAAATGAATATGAATGAATCTCAAATTGCTCCACTGTTAACCAAATTTAGGACACACTTGAACTTGCACATGTTGGAACCTCACAGGTAAAGGCTTCAAAGGTGCATGTGCTTGTGTCTCAATATAAGATGTTTAAAATGAAAGAGAGTGAGTCTATTAAAGATTTAATTCAAAGATTCATTACTATTACTAATCATTTGACTTTGCTTGGAAGGAAATTTCAGAATGCAAATTTGGTACATAAGATTTTGCGATCCCTGACTGAAGAATGGCAACTAAAGGTAACTAACATCAAAGAATCCTTAAAGATGGACATTCCTTTGGTTCAGGAGTTATTTGGCATTTTAGAAGAGCATGAACTTGAACTAAGAAGGTATAAAAAGAATGGAGATGACAAGAAAAAAAAAAGACCCTTGTATTGAAAGTGGCTGAATCAGATGAAGGAGACTCAGAAACTGATGCAGGCACATTAAACAAGGAGGATGTAGCTTTACCTAGCAAGAAGCTGTAGAGAATCTTGAAAGAAAAGAAAAACAAAGAAAGGAGAAAAATGGTAGCACAAAGAAAGAACACTAGGAACAATGAGCAGGGAAGTTCAGTCAGCACTATTCCTACTTGCTTTGAATGCAAGAAATCGAGGCATATCAAGCTAGATTGCCTAGTCTATTTGAAGAAACAACTAGAAAATGAGAGAAAGAAGAAAAAGTAAGAATCCAAGAAGTCCAATTTTGCTGTATAGGATGATGAAGAACTAGAAATAGCTGAGGAGGATGAATCAGATGATGATGCACTACTG
>JANHAO010030759.1:0-10072 GCA_026873985.1 Saraca asoca
TTTTCACATTACCTTGCTAATAGAAACTATTAAGCTGATAACATTATTTACATTATGAATTTATTTTTGGATGTTTTGGATTCCACGTCAACCATCTGCATGATTATTTTCTTCTGATTTCTAAATCTTATTACTTTGCATGTACATGTGCCCTCACTCGTCAATGTTTTATGGTACATGTTATCTAATCAAAATCTTATGACTTGCTTAGATAGTTTCTGATGTTTTTGGGTCATCTTCAGTTGGACAAAAGGAGTTTGCACTGAGTTTGGTAAGCCCAACGTAGTTTGTGTGTGCTTCTGCTGGTGATGTTAGTTATGTATTGAGATTACTGATGATTTTAAATCTTAGATGTGCTGTTACCCTGTGACAGAATCTTGCTTCCATTATTGCAACAGCCTATTTGGTACCTTGAAATTATGGAGTATGAATTCGTATGACTTGATGTGGTTGATTGTTTTAGTAATATGTGATGTCTTGCATGGACTAATCCTTGTGTTTCTGCAAGTCAGGTTTGATTAACAGAATGATTAAGGCTTCATTAGGCCCACGTGAGCCTTCACTTGGGTTGATGGTGTATTTGTAGTTAAAGTATTCAGAGGCGGCATGTTACTTTGGGTTGATAAACTAGCTATCTGATGGTTTTTAAATAATTTTAATTCTCCCTTCCCTTCTTAAGTCACACTTTTAACTATAATTTTCGCTTCAATGCATATTTGGTCAGTCTAGCTTCAAAACTGAAATCAATGTAACGCTAGTTTTTTTTTTAAACAATGAATATTATGTTGTTTTGTAATTCCCATCCCTTTAAATTGACACGAGTATTTCTATCAACATATTGATTTGTAATTACGTATATTTTCCAATTTGAAAGTTAAAACAAAGGAGGAAAGCAAGGATGGAAATCTGGTTTTGCTTTTATACACATTTATTTTGTAAGTTTTTATGAAAAATTCTAATTTCCTGAAATGGTTTTATACTTTTCACAACTTCGTGACAAAATGTTGTCATTTTATAGGGATTTGTGTGATTAAGCACACATAAAGTTGGGTGGGGGTTAATTAATACCATTATAGCTTACAATTATATTTACACAATTGTATAATTTTTTATTGAATAAATTTCTTACAAAATTCAGAGTTACATTTTAAATATCAGTTATGTAGATTATATATGTCAAATTATATATTTATCTTATATGGTTTGGCACTATGGAGGCGTGCAAGTCAAGTTATTTAAGAGTAATATGAGATTGATTCATAAAAAATTTTATTTAAATTTGATTTTTAATGAGTTGAGTTCAATTAATATACAAATCAAATTCAAATTATATATTACCCGGTTTAAATTACATGTCCGTGTAAACAAACTTCTTAATAAAATGATTTTTATGATATAAGTCAATATCATACTATTACATAATTAGGTTAGATTCGTTTAGGGTTATACAGGATTGTTTGGTTGAATTTTGGACAGAATAACACAATACTTATTTAAATCTGTTTAAAATCATGTTGGTTTCGAGATTCATTCACATTTGTTAGGTTCGTCGACGAACAAATAGTTGTTTAATTTGCATCTTAGTTGACGCTTCATTAATATATTCCAAATTATGTTAAATATGCTTTTCAAAATTGAGAAAAATTGAACTATTTAATTAAATGCTTATTGTTATTTGATTTTTGTGAAATTTAACATGCAAAATCAATATTATTATTACTTGTAATTTAATAATTAGATCGAGATCAATTATATTATACAAAAAATTATGTAATAATATAAACGTAGTTATAAGTTAGATAGTATTCGATGATTCTCAAAAGTACAGAAAAAAAAAATCAATAAGTTCTTTGGCTTTAATTTGAATGGCATTTGTTTTTTGAAATGCTTAGAAGAGATATGGGTTCATGGAAGTTTTTATAATATGGTTGTTGAATGAGATATGTGATATTAACAATGCTTGTAATTTGTTTGAGAAAATTCTGGTTGAAACACCATTGATGCTTGAGAGGAAATTTGAACATCCAAGAATAGTTAATAATAAGGGTGGATATGTCAATTGCTTGGTTGATGGTGTTGTTATGAGTATGACTGGACTATTTTGTAATAAATTTTGCTTGGCTTACCTTTTTGTTAAAAAGTTCATATTCACTATGTCACATTCCGAAATTTGAGGGCATGATTGGCATGAATCATCCAATGGTGATCCACATACTCATTAATATAATCTTATTGAAAATTATTTTTAAGTTGAAAATATGAAAACAAATGCTGAAAATATGATTTTAGGTGCATTTTATCTAAAACACATGATATGCATGATTTTACTAAAAACCATAGTTTTCTAAAATTTAAATAAAACCTTTTAACTAAAAATTTAAATCCATAACTAAGGATTCATTGTTTGGCTGAATGGATACTAATCACTAAAGTATATCAAGGAAATCATATATCATATTTCAATCACATATATCTTTGAAGTATCTTTTAATTGAGATAACTTTTATAAATTCATTAACCTGAAAAATGATAATTAATGGGATGAGTACAACTACTTATTGAGCAAAAAAAACTAAACCATCTTTGGGTTGAAAACCTTTAGTCATACATATAAATATAAAATATGTAACATATGTATAGTATATTGGAAAACATGAATATAAATATATTTTCAAAAACTATACTTGCAGTAATCTCCAATTCTTATAAATATCTTTAGTTTTACTAATATTGTTATCTTATCATAATCATAACTTAAATCATAAAATTATTTTATGAAAGTCTTGCATACTATTGACCTTGTAAAACTGACAAATATAATTATATCAACATCAGTGGTTACTGAAAGAATGATATTTGCTAAAACTAAAAACTTATATTGAAATGTCCTTTGAGATCTTGCATATCATCTTTGATAAATTGTGCTTTATTCCGCCTGATCCCATAACCGCCTATTGCATGGGTGATCAAATATCCCAGGCCCACTGTCGCAGTTGGTGATCACATAAATACATCTTCTAGTGCTAATAGGTCTTCTAGCTTTCACATGTTAATTGACAATCACAAACATCTTTTTATCATTCTTTTTCTTTCTTTAGTGACACTGAATTCCTTTACTACCCTTGTCCATCAGAAAACTACACATTCTCATATTACAGGCTTATCCTATATTTTCTAATGCACACTACATACTTATAGAATAAAGACATTCATGAGAATATATTACTATTTAAAGAAACTTTTATTCTCTTGAAATAAACTTATAAACTCAACATAAAATAAAATGATGAAGAAATATAAAGAATGCCATCATTTGTAAATAAAATAAATTGAATTTAGAAAACTTTATAACATAAAATAATTATAATGAATACTCTCTCATAAATAAATCATTTGGAAACTTATGAAATAATTATTTTTGAAGAAATATAAACTTGAAATTGTAAAATTATCCTTTTATAATATCTTAAAAAATCATAGTATCTAAATATTCTAAGCTCATATGCTTATACAAAGTTGAGATTCCTAAGAATATCTTCAACTTCACATCAATACTATCTTCCCATTCCATATCCCATTTCATGTAATCATTCAATCAAACATTCACATAATCAAGCAACAAAACAATTCCTAAACTTCTATCCTATAACTAATAATCCCCATGTAAATTCTAGCATGTACTTGAATTTATATATATATATATATATATTTACATTCTAGGTCTGCTCCTGGTCAAATCCATGTTCTTGAACTCTACAGGTCTAATAATGATGCATCATCATTAACTACATTTATTTATGCTTAATTCTAATAGGTTAAATTCTCCAATCATATTCTCAATTTCTAACACATAAAATACATTTGGGTAATTTTAAAAAATAATACTTTATATAAAAAGGGAGGCAGAAAGTAGTATTCCCACTCACTTGATCAAATAAAATTCATGTGGCCTATAATGCATGAGTCTATCTCTAATATGAACTTTGGCCTTTTATCCTTAACCCTAAATCAATTATCAATATAATCCCAACCTAAAAGAATTAACCAATCAAATTTTAATCAAATTTAAGGATGAGATAAAAGAAAATTAAATATGCATTTGATTCAATCGTTTTACCTTGAATACAGGTTTTTTGATTGGGAATGCACTAGATTTCTTCTTGACGGGGTTTCTACTTTGATCAATGACCTCACTGCACTAGAATTCTAAAACCTTAAATTTCATGCTTCGAGTTTTATCTCATTTGGCACTAATCGATCAATTGGCCCATCCAACCTTAAGGACTATGCATGTGGTCAACTTGTGACCTTTCTAGACTATATTTGAATCTAGTCAAATTAACCCTAAGGGGATGTTACACACCACCAACACAAATGATGATGAACACATGTTTCTTTTAAAAATGGAAATAAATGGGATATTCTTATTTTATGAAGCTTTTAATTCTAATGATCATGCTTCCTTTGCTCATAATTCAACGTGGCTAGATTGATCATCTATGAAGGAAGATTATGATATTCAAAGTGATAAAAATGAATGAGAGTATAAATATTGTCAACTTATGAATGCTAAGAATTCTTGGAAATTGTCTGATTTTTGGAATTTTTGTTTTTTTGTTGAGTAATTGATGTTTTATGGATGGTAAAATTGATGGTGTATTATCTGTTGGAGGTTTAACACAAGTGTTATGGGTAGTTCTTAGATGGAGTGAAACAATTAGAGTTGAAGAAATTACTACAACCTTCTAGAATTTGTGTATGCGATTTCATGGTTTTTCTTCTACCATATCATTTTTCTTCTACCATATCATGTGTGAATTGTTAATCAACTTTTTTTGTTGTCAAGAGATTAGTATAAAGTTACATATGATTTTTTATGAAATGGTTGAAAATCAAGCTAACCTAACAATTGTGACCTACACAATCTTTTTATGTGCCCTCTACAGAAATAGTAAAATAGTAGATTTGGAAGTCTTTGAATGGGTGATTGATGGGTTCATAAGGATGAATAAACTAGTTGGTGTTGCTAATGACTATAAACTACCTTAGTAACATTGAGAAAAAAAATTAAGGCATAGGAAAAAGGAAAAGATAGAGAAAGGTTAGAGAGAATTGGAAAGAAAATATTATTGAATGAAATAAGATGACCAAATTATATGCACTACAAAAAGTAACACGATTTTCAATGAAAAATCAGTTGAAAATTTTCGTTAGAAAATCAACCAATAATGAAAATGCCATTGATTACCAGCAACAATAATCCATTGGAAATATTTAAAAAATCCATTAGAATTTTGTCATAGATTAAAATTCATCTAAAAACATACAAATTTTAAAAAATTTACTCATTGTTTCTAAAGGATTTTAATGTACGATGAAATTTCGATGAACAATTTGTCAGAAATTTGAAAAATTTTTAAACTGCCAGAGATATGATCTACCGCTCATATGTGTTTTCCTTCTAATTCTTGTACCACATTAAAGCTTTTTCTTCCTTTCCTAACTTGATTCTTTTGCTTTGAAAATATTTTTCACAAATCTAAATCGATTAAATTATTCTAACTATTTTGTTTTATATTTTTATTGATTGTTTTTGTTTATTTATTACATTTTTTATGAGTGAATTGGTTTATTTTATTTTGCTTTCCATAGTTTTGGATTTCAATTTCTGTCCCAGTTTTTGTCACTTTTCTTGCTTAAACACTTAGGTTAGTACATATTTTTAATTATTAGTTAATTAATTATTTATAATTTTACATGTTGTTGGAGTTCATTTTTAATTATTAGTTGTATTCTTTTGTATGTTTGCAGAATTATATACGTTTTGAATTAGATCCTATATGATTAAATAGTTAAATGACATAATTAATAGTATTCATAAAATTACTTTGGGAATTACATATATTTTTAGTTTGAACATATTTCTATTTTAGAAATTATATATATTTTGATTTTGTTAATTTTTGTAAGTAGTAAATGTATTGTAGGTTTTAATTATTAATTCCCCAAATAGATTTGGTTATTGTTGAATTGTATTAAGTAGGAGATAATATAATAATGAAAATACTTACGAAATATAGAAACTTTGTAAATATTTTCTCCTATATGTTTTCATAAATATGTAGTGATTTTTTTCCTATTTCAATTAATTTTGATAAACAAAATATGAAAATTTTAGAACATCATAGGTGGATGTACGATAGACTTCTTTTGGGATGTAATATATATATATATATATATATATATAAGATGGATTTTTTTAATTGGATGGAAGAATTTATTGATTTTATAAAAATTCAGCCAATATATATACATGAAGGTCAGATAAGGTGTCGATGTTAATCCGTATAGATTTAGATTTAGATTTAAATATGATTACTATTGATAGACTAATCATGGTAAGAGAAACCTACAGAAAAGAGAGAATCTTCTAATGGTGTGATATGAGATTTACATGATGCAAATAATAGGTATAAAAATATAGTGTTAGATACTAGTTAGCCGGACATTGCAACTTACTTTGAATGTAATGTAAAAAAGCCTTTAAATATAGACGCCTAGAAATTTTTTGAAATTTTAGAAGTTGTATGTCAATCATTATGGACAAGTTGTACTAACCATTCAGAGTTATCATTGGTAGTAAGAATGTTAAACATAAAATCTAACTTGAATTTACCATAAAATTCCTTTGATCATATTATGCCACTTATGATCGAGACACACTCATTTGATAATGTCATTCCTCCTAACTTTTATGAAACGAGGAACTTAGTGAAGAAGTTAAGATTTGGGCATTAGAAAATAGACTATTGTATGAGAAGGTGAATGTTATTGTATAAAGAGGCTAGATTTGATAAAGAATGTAAAATTTGTAATTTGCCTTAGTACAAGGAACGGAGGACAAGCCAGAATAGTAAAAAAGTTCTATTCAAGAGAATGTATTATTTGCCCTTAATCCCCACGTTGCAAAGGTTGTATGTTTCGTTGAAGTCAACTCCTCATATAACATGACATCATAAAGAATCGAAGGGAGTCATCCTTCAAATGGAAAAGCTTGGAAACATTTTGACCAAAATTACCTAGAGTTTGCAATTGATTCTTGAAATGTAAGACTTTATGTGTTCTGATGGATTCATTCCATATGATCATAACGCTACACCGTATTCATGTTGGCTATTAATAGTCACTCTTTATAATTTGCCTCTAGATATCTATATGACAACTCTATATATGTCCTTGACCTTGATCATCCCAGGTTTAGAAAGTCCAAAGAGTGAAATTGATGTGTTCATCTAGCTATTGATAGATGAGTTACTCACTTTCTGGAGTGATGGTGTTCCAATGTGTGACATTTCAATGAAGCAAAACTTTCAAATGAAGGCTACATTAATGTGGACCATCAATAACTTTCCCATATATGAGATGTTAGCTAGTTGGTAAATGACTGGAAATTAGCTTGCCAGATATATATGGAATCCATAAAAGCGTTCACCTTAAAGCATGGGAGAAAACAATCATGGTTCGATTGTCACAGATAGTTTCTACCATACAATCATCCTTATAAGAGAAACAAGAACAAATTTATCAAAATTAGAGTAAAGAAATCTAAATCATCTCCAAGATTAACCAATGAATAATTTTTAATCAGGTTCCACTTTAAAAGTTATAAAAACTTGGCCAATATGAGAGTGATCCTATGTTAGGCCATTGTATGAGAGTACAACCCCAATACGACATATTTGAAATCAAACATACAAGATGATACACCAAGTATGATCCATTCATTGTTGCACAACAAGTAGCATAAGTGTATTATGCACCATACGCATGAACAAATAAAGATACGGAAGCTTAATGGGTTAGTATAAAGACCAAACCTCGCAAAATGGTTAAGGATAAACATATAGTAAAACATGCTTACCAAAATGATCATATGTCATATGCGCATTAGTTGATTCTAGCAGATGATTTAATTGTTAACTTGCAAGATGAAGATGACAGATACATAGAGGTGGATGATTGGTGGCCTAATGGATGTAAAACAAAAGGGTGATGTTAACGAGGACAAATTAGAGGATAAAGCTGATAAAGAAGAAGATACAGAGGAGGAACCTGATGAATGATATACCATTCAATGTGTGACATGTTAATTTGTTACCTATATGTATGAGTGCTAAATTACTTTTTTCATATTTTAATTTATATGATTATTTTCTAATTATTTTATATGTGAGTATTTGCATATGATAGGCTGTAGAGGTTCTGGAAAAGGAGGTAGAGGACAACGATCATAGAGACGAAGTTCGGCCCTACGATTCCCTTGGTAGTAATTCGTCTACAATTACTAGCTAAAGAACCCCAATTTTTGTTCAACCTACCTAAACTTTCATGCCCACACCATGACTTACATCTAGCTATGTGGAGCCACCTCACAGGTGGCAATGTAGATGCTGTCGCAACTAGCAAGACACGCCTTCAGAGATAGTTCGATCACCTTCACATATGGCACAAAACGATATCTGCCTCTAGACAGCCTCCACTCCTTGGGATAATTGTACTTAGTCCTAGGAGACCATTATGATGTATAGAATAAAGTATGTATTCTTAATTATGAACTTTATTTTCTACATTTCCAATCTATTTTTTAATTTCTTAATTATGTTTATTTTTATTGGTTGATCATGAACTTTATTTTTGACATGTCTAATTTATTTTTATTTTTTAAACTATGTTTATTTTTATTAGTTAATCAAGTTTTTCTTGACTCATGAGCCAATGGGCACCATACACCACATCATTATGAGCAAGTATAAAGGTTTATAGCCTACATGAAAGAATATTTCAAAGACCACCCATAAGATATTATATAGAGTTTGGGGTAAAGTTTCAATACTTTGTTTGTAATTTAAATTTCTTTCTTTAAATCATTTGCTAATTATTTGGTGCTTTCCTTGCTTTTTAATTGCAAAAGTATTAAAAGTGAAACCTTTCTTATGAAAAGGGCATGTGAAAGAACTTCAACTAAGAGTTCTAAAAAAAATGAAAGATATGATGGATGAGGTGCGAAAAAAGAGGCCCGCTCAGCCCAATTGAATTGGGGACAGAGTGGGGAGGCATTCTCAAGTATTAGGGGGACGCTAAACTCAAGTCTAAGTCCAAGCAATATAAGAGGAGTAGGGCCTTGAATACAACTAGACAACATTCTTTCCTACAAATAGATAGATCCATCCCTATATCAGAGCATTGGTTATAAATGGTAGCATTGTTTTAACTTAAATAATAACAATATTAGCAGGGAAAATGGTAATCAGAAACCAATGTTCATTAAATGTTCTTTAATGAAGAGTCAAATGAAACAAGGAAAAACTATCATTACAATTTTTTTAATGATCATAGTCAAATAGGAATATAATTGTTTTCTAATAAAACTTATTGGAAAGATAATTATTGCAAGATAATTGTTATAGTAAAACAAAGTATACCATCCAAAAAATAGGTTTTTATGAGTAAACTCCACCCAAAGGATCAATCTGACCATCATATATGTTCAATAGTTGAGGAACTTTTCCCTGAAATTTGATTATGAAGTTCTCTAAGAACTTTTTCTCACTTAAATGAAGAAAGGGAGCTAAGCACAAATCACTCTTGACCAAACCCTTCATTTTTAAATATATAATTACTGAGCACTTAAGGATAATCCTACTTTTTAAGTTGTAGCCTAGAACACATGGGATTCTAGAAATATCTTCCAATGGATAACTCATTTCATCCATAGAAAATTTAAATGACTTAATGATCTTCTCTTTTGACATCATCATACAATTTGGAAACTTTTTGAAAGCCATAAGAGTGACATCTTTGAACCAACCTTGTCTCTTGTAAAATTGCAATCTCTATTCCTATATTGATTTTTTTGTTTGTACAAGCACATTGACTACCTCAACAAGAGTAAATTTTAGTGGATCAAATCTTATTTCCTTAACCAAATTGACAAAATCAACAAAGTTTACATGTGTAGCAAATATTGCAAATGGATGATTGCTTACCAATGTAGTGATGTAAGATTGAGGCA
>JANHAO010030760.1:0-10074 GCA_026873985.1 Saraca asoca
CTATCAGCAGTTGGCGAATATGATGTTTAAAGATCAAATTGGGAAAACGATGGAAGTGTATGTAGATGACATACTGGTGAAGTCCGAGTAGGTCACCCACCATGTTCATGACCTAGAGGCGATGTTCCAAATTTTGAGAAGGTATCAAATGAAGTTGAACCCACATAAATGTGTGTTCAGAGTAGCTTCAAGAAAATTCCTCAGGTTCATGGTAAACAATAGGGGAATAGAAACGAATCTTGAGAAGATCAAAGCTCTCATCGATATGAGATCCCCAACTAGACCTAAGGACATACAAAGCTTAAACAGCTAGGTCATAGCATTTAGCAAGTTCATCTCTAAAGTGACAGACAAATGTGTTCCTTTCTTTGACATCTTAAAGAAGGTAAAGAAGTTCAAATGGATGCAGAAATGCAAAGTTGCCTTCTAGTACCTCAAATAGTATCTCATGTGAGGTCTTTTATTGTCCAAGCCAAAAGAGAGAGAGAAGCTAGTCATCAATTTGGGAGTATCCCAGTACACCCTTAGTGCGACTTTGATACGAGAAGAAGGTAAAGCTCAGTTTCCCATTTATTACGTGAGCAAAAGGTTACTAGACATTGAGACAAGGTATTCACCTATGGAAAAACTCACCTACTGCCTAGTAGTTGCATCAAGAAAGTTGTGGCCCTATTTTCAAGCATATAGCATAGAAGTGCTCACACAGTTCCCTCTCAGGAAAGTTTTGCAAAAGACGGATGCTTCAGGTCATTTACTCAAATGGGCAATTAAACTGAACTAGTTTGACATTGAATATAAGCCCAAACTGGTGATCAAAGGGTAAACTATGACAGACTCTATTGTAGAATTCATCGGGCCTATGCAAGAGGAAGTAAAGACTTCAGAAGCTCGGTGGTGGGAACTGTATGTTGATGGGTAGTCAAGCAAATAAAAGGTCAGGCAGGGGTGCTTTTCATCAATCTAGAGGTGCATAAAATCCTTTGCACATTAAGATTTGGTTTCCAAGCCACAAATAATGAAGCTAAGTATGAAGCGCTATTAGCTGGGCTACGACTGGCAAAATAGGTGCGAATTGAAAGATTAAAGATTTTTACCGATTTACAGCTCGTTGTCTGCCATGTAAAGGAAAAATACCAGACTAGAGGGTTAAAAATGACCATCTACCTATAAAAAGTCTGGGAGTTATTGAGCCCATTTTAGTGATATGAAGTCAAATAGATATCACGAGCTCAAGACACACATGCTAATGCCTTAGCTCGCCTGGCCATGATTAAGGACGCTAACTTCCTTAGGGTGATCCCAATAGAATTCCTCTTGTCCCTAAGTATAGAACAAAGAGATGCCCTAATGACAATTGCCATGGCATAAGACTCTTGGATGAACATGATTATGGACTATTTGCAAAATGAAAAACTACTAGAAAATAAGCTCGAGGCATGATGGTTACAAGCTTGGACAGCCAAATACTGCATCTATAATGATGTGCTATACAAAAGAGGATTCACAACTCCATTTCTAAAGTGCATTGATGACCATGATTGTGAAACCATCTTAAAAAAGATCCATGCTAGCCATTATAGAAATCATGCTGGGGGCTATCTCTAGCTTAAAAAGCACTCCAGTAAGGGTACTATTGGCTAACGATGAAGCGAGATGCCTTAGACTTTGTGAATAAATGTGACAAATGCTAGGGGTTCACTAAAGTTCTATGAGCTCTACTAGCCTACCTGTAATGGATGCTCAGTCCACGGCTCTTTGTGATCTGGGGTATGGATCTGATTGGACTACTCCTGACGAGTCGCGTAAATTGCAACCATGCAATAGTTATGGTTGACTATTTCACTAAGTGGGCAGAGGCAAAAGAATTGTCACAAATGTCTTCTATGAAGGTTAAGAAGTTCATATGGGATAACATTGTTTGCAAATTTAGAGTCCTTCAACAAATTATCACTGATAATGGGACCCAGTTTAATAGTGAGCAGTTCATCGAGTTTTGCAATAACCTCAGGATTGTGAAGAGCTTCTTAGCTATGGATCATCTTCAAGCCAATGGACAAGTTGAGGCTGTTAACAAGATCATCAAACAGATCTTAAAGATATGGTTGGAAGCCAAGAAGGGAGCATGGGTAGATGAACTGCAAAAGGTACTTTGGGCTTACAAAACCACAGCTTGCAGCATCATAGGAGAAACTCCCTTTTTGATGGTATATGGATTCGAGGCCATGATCCTAACAAAATTTGAGGTGACCATGCAACAGTGAGCAACATTCAATCCATAAGATAATGATCAGCTTCTTGTTGTGAATCTCAACCTCATAGAAGAGACAAGAGAAATAGCCTACCTTAAGGTCGCGACTTATCAGCAATGGGTTGTGAGTTGCTAGATACTACAACTGGAAGGTTCAAGCCTGAAGCTACAAAATTAGTGATCTTTTTCTGCATCTCGTCCTGCCTAGAGCACGCAAGGCTAGTGATGGGACTCTAGGCCCAAATTGGGAAGGTCTATACATGATAAAAAAAACTTGGGGAATGGAGCTTATCACCTAGTGGACATTAATGGGGTTGAACTCTCTCAAACTTGGAATGCTGAGCATCTCTGCTCATATTATCAATAGATATCCAAATCTTGTAAAGTTATTTAGAAATTAGAAAAAGTGCTTAAGTGCTTCCTCAAATTCTTATGTCCATTTATTAATTTTTGAATAAAGTCTTGATGAAGCCTTGCATAGGAAGTAACCTATGCGGATCATCGAATGTTGGCTAAAACATGACCTACTAAGTAATTCATTATTGGGTGAGGTATAATTAACTTGGCACTCATCTTCATATAAGTTCATTAAGACCCGGTTTGGTGGCTAAGTATACCGAACTCTCAGTTATGGAAACTAATGGGAAACAAGCTAGAATATCGTAGAATTTCATTTAATGTCCCCTTTAATGAGGTGAAGTTATACAAAATCCACGATTGGATGCAAAGTTCAAAAGAAAAATACAAAATTACAAAAATCACAGCCTAAGAAGATTGATCCTCGGAGGCTGAGCCTTCATGAGGCAGAGGGTCGACAGATGGAGTAGGCTGGTTACTCATCATTTGGTCGCCAATAGCTTCTGTGACCTATGAACTATTCCCTCCTTGAATAGCACCTTTAGCGGGAGAAGCTTTGATAATGGATTCCACACCCTTTTTTAGAAAAGGTTGCCTATGCAATCATCTTAAAGCACTTAATAGCATCAAGGGCCTTCTTATTGAAAAAGGAAAAATCCATCTCTGGGTGCCACTCCCACTAAGTGTAGAAGAAGGAGAAGCTAGTCTTAAACTCTGTGTTTTCCACTACTCTTATGACTATTTCAGCAGTCTCCGCTTTGACCTTGGTGACCTCTTTCTTCCCAAGAGTGACCTCTTCCTTGGCCATCTCAAGCTCCTTTGTAGCAACCTCGGCTCACTGCTCCACTGCCCCAGCTTGCTACTCTGCTATCTCAGCTCGCTGCACTACCAGCTCGGTCTATTGAATAGCCAAGTCCAGATCGATCCTTATTTTTGTCAGATTGTTAACTACTCTACTAATGTTCAATGCAACAACCTTGTGATTTACCACTTCATGAGATAGAGCATCCTCAATTATTTTTTGAGCAATCTCGATGTTTCTAGCCCTCTCCCTCAAGTCCAACGCCTCAGTAATTGCAACAACTAGGTTTTCCTCGAGTTTTCCTTCTCCTCCCCTTAATTTCAGAGCATCTTTTCACCTTCATCATTGTTAGCAAATTTTGAAAAAATAAATAGTCAAGTTAGATTACAAAAAAAGGAAAAGAACCAAGATAACGGGACTTTACTTACCAGTAGGCTGTGGTCCATAGCTTAGCAACCCATCAATTAAGAGGTCCTCTGATTCCAATGCCAAGGCCCTATTGTGAAGCCCCAGGATCACATTGATATTTTGCAAAAAGAAGTAGAGGTATGCCTCCGTCTTTGGACCAAGGCCGAAAAATTGCTCTTTGGCCTCGACCTCGGGCTTAGTGGCAATAACCTTTTTCCTATTGCCTCTCTTTTGCTTTTTAGTGGAAGGTTTGGAGGGAGATATGACCTCGACCACATCAACTACCTCAAGCTGTGAGGTGGGCACCGACTCTTGCAAAGGTATTACTACCAAGGCCAAAAGTCAACTTATAGTAGCAAGGGTGATATTGGCATCAAGAGCTGATGAGGGCGACACAGAAGGATTTGGTGGTGGCTTCTTGAGGATAAGCTTTATCATGTGCTTGAAGTCTTCAAAGTTAGTTGGGCTGACCTCCTTAATCTGACAAGCTCTGATCTCTCTGGCAAGCTTGATATTCAAAGCCAGGGCGAGATTGTATAGGCATAAGAGGCCCTCATGAAATCAGAGATCATTCTAAGGGTCGTCAATAGTAGTAAACTTGTTCAACACCTCAAGCTCCTCAGCCTTGAGAGTTATTTTCCTACTAGCCACATCTGCAAAAGATAATTATGTTAGAATCAGAAAAACAAGTGTAACAACTCATCTAACTCACTCGTCCTCAGCTCGCTCACTCAGAGTAAGAATAAAACCAAAATTTTTAAGGTCACACAGGGATGGACAAGAAACATAAAACTAATGGGTTTTGTAATTCCCCCATTGGATTTGCCTTAGCACCACCGTGCGGTAAAATCTTCTTGTGCTTAATTTATCAAGTTGAGAGAAAATAGATCCCATCTCACAGGCCTATACTCCTAATGCTATAAAGGTGACAAAGAACCCTGGCTATTGGCGGTGGCAGATTGTTTCTAAAAAATACAAGTTTCAAGGAAGTGAGCTAGGAATAGGAGTTCGGGGAAAGTTGAAATGGGCAAAGTTTTAGTTTGTTCAGAAAATTGACAATATAAGGTTGCACCAGGAACCTAAACCTAGCATAAAGGTGCTAGGGACTAATGGCAATAAATCCTTGAGAGGGATATGCTGCATGGTCATCAGGAGAGGGCACAATCACTTAACATCCCTTGGGAAGCCAGAATGTTTGAACTAGGCTTAGGAGCTCATCAAAGCTGACGGATGAAATGTGGTGATTGAACACTGAGCAATCTAAAGATCATTGGATGGCAGAGACCTCTTGGACCTCGACAAGGTCTGGATGACCACTGAACTCTCTAATGACCTCACCATTCCTTAAGGCCACTTTTTCTACAGACCACATTAGCTCCACATTTTGGGCTAGAAAGTCAGGCTCATTATCACCATTCCCTAGTCGGTAACATCGACATCTATGAGCTACCATCTACATAAGAAGAAGGAACGATCAGGTTGCAAAAAGTAGACCATTCCTAAAAACTAGGACTAACAGTTCCCTATACAACAAGTCATGCACACCTTGGGTCATCACGACTAAGACCCTGACTCCAAAAGACAAGGGGGCTTGGCTATTGGGTCACTAAACCCAGAAGACAAATGTAAGACTCAAAACAATAGCTAGAAACCCTAGAGCCTACTGATAAATCAATTAGATAAATTGGACCAAGTAGGAGAAAATGTACATGCAAGTAGATTCAATTGGCATTCCAGATTTCTTTGACTATAAGCAAATAAATCACATGCAAATCGAAAAATGAAGACACCCAGAAACCAAAAGCCAAAGAGAGATAACTCACCGTTTAGATCGATGAAAAGGGTCCAAAGTGTGAGCGAAGCTGATTCTCAGTGATCTAAGTCTGAATCTTAAGCCTGGCAAGTTGGAATAGCATTAGTGGTAGCGAACGACAACGAACGGTCATGAAAATGGCAAAGGGAGATTGAAAAGAGGAGTTTGGGAGTTTTAGATTTCAAATGGCAAATGGAAGGGGGAAAGCCTCTTCTCGAGTTATGTAGTACATAGTCTAACTGTAGGATCTGGGGACCTTTCAAATACCCATAATCTAATGGTTCAGTAGATACTAGCAATGAAATACTGCCAGCCTGGCGAAAACACTCACCGAGGGTAGAAATAATTGCATGGGATAGAGGCAGAAACCTAAGAGTCATGGATAGAATGAGTAGAAGTATGACAAGCAACCTGTAAGATCACAGATCACAGGTGATGGACTAGAGCTCCCAATCTTGTATTGATTGAGGTGCATTTGTGTGACCTATTGGGGTACCAGTGCTAGTTGAGGTGCCCTACATGGGCACCCAATCTTGTGCTGACCAAGGTGCATCCGTGCTAGCTGAGGCGCATCTGTATAACCTACCTAGGCACTCGTACTAGCTGAGGCACATCCGTACGACCTACTCGAGCACTCAACAGGTACTCTAATGCTCAAACTCATTACTAGCAAAGGCACTCCGATGCTCAAATTTATCCAGCTAAAACATTCTGGTGCTCTAATTCATTAATGGCCGAGATGGACTATTACGATTGATTGGTCATTCAACATGGCACATATTCTCTTTAAGTCATGATTCTACTAGTTGAAGCCCATTTATATTATTTTAATCTATACTATCCAAGGTTAATTTACCTATTAGGCACTCATTTTATCTAACATTTATCAAGTTATGGTTGCTAGGAACTCATTTATATATTACTAGCTGTTACCTACCAAATGACCAATATGACATGCTTAGAAAACAAGAATGTTATGCAAAGTTTCATTAAAAATCTCCTTCAATGAGAAAGGTTTACATGAAGATTCAAGAGTACAAATTAAAGTAAGCCTACAACCAATATATCCTTAGAGGAAGGGCTCAATTCCAACAAGCTAGAAGGGCTTAATTCCAATAAGAGGGTTAGCAGGCAAATTGAATTGCTCTAACTCTCCCTCATCCTCCATCCAAGCTAAGAGCTTTTTCCTTAACTTGAATGCCCTATGGTACTTGAAAAAACTAGATGGTTAACTCGATTGTGCAAGGGTCCAAAAGAAAGGAAAGAAAGGGCTGAATTCTAAGAAGTTGGAGGCAACGAGCAAGTTGAACCGCTTTGACTTCTTTTTCTTGTCCTCCTCCCAAGCTAAGAGCTCTTCCCTCAGCCTTGCAACTCCTGGGCACTTGGAGAAACTAAACAGTTGACTTGCCACGTAAGGGAACTAAAGAACAGAGGTGAAAGAGCTACATTATTTAGCTCGACTATGAGGAGGCTACGGAGATAGGTAACAAACTTTCCAGGATCCTCAGAGAGGAATTATCCATGGGACCTTCTTATAACAAAACTTCTAAAGACCCTCAGAGAGGAATGGTGGTAGCAAACCATGCACACTTTGTAGTACTTTACCAAAGATCCAGATCGTTAGAAACATGGGGGGTTCAGCCAATGCACCAATCGGGTCATCCTATGGAAGAGAAAGAAAGTTTCCACACCTTATATATAGACCAGTCTGGCTTCACCAAAGAATACAGAGATTGTCCAACTATTCCTGATCTAATGGTTTAACAAAAAACATGATTGCCATGCCAACAGTCATAAAAAATGCACACCAAAAGCATAGCTAGATGAAGCAGTAGGATAAGAAGTTTGAAATGAAAACATGACAGAATACAAGTAAAGACCTTGACATTATGGTAGACTGCAAGTAAAGACTTTGAAAACATGACAAACTACAAGTGGAGACTTTGCCAGTATATTACAACTCCCAGCCTGTAAAGCGAACTGAGAGTTGGGGAACTAATGTTGTGGATATTTTTGGAGCAATGTAAAATAGGCTGGCAAAGGCCCAACCAAAGATGAGTCCAACCAAAAAGGGCCTAGACCATCTAAAAACTAAGGTTGTACAGTAGAGGTACTGG
Organism: Saraca asoca; assembly: GCA_026873985.1. Classification (NCBI taxonomy): domain Eukaryota; kingdom Viridiplantae; phylum Streptophyta; class Magnoliopsida; order Fabales; family Fabaceae; genus Saraca; species Saraca asoca. Next base: position 7,746 of record JANHAO010030760.1, read on the forward strand.
CTCGCCAATAACGAGTTCAGGATGCAAGACAAAGTCAAGGCGATAACCCCAACTCATTAAGGATGGACTCTAGCTCGCTGGTCGAAGTATGTCACCCTATCCATCCTCTAGAATACTTATTTTTATTGAACCCGAGTACAAGACCAACTAGCACGGCTAACAGGTCAACCAGCGTGGGCTCGGACTGCCAAGGGAGCTGCCCCAGGCTTAGGTACGGAACTCCAAAGTCTAATCATCAACCAGAGGCACATTCTCCTAATCGACGAGTCAGCCCTCAAAACTAACACATAAGCCTCCAAAAATTGACAGTAAATTACCAAGCATTTATTACCTGTCAAGCATTTATTACCCAATACGGCAGAAAATATAGTTTTAAAATTTATCAAATTACATTTGTAACCCCTTACCTATATAAATAGGAGGGGGATCATTGTAAAGAGTAGTGAAAAATAAAGGCAGGAACTCTACCAAAATAGTGAGAGAATATTTGTATTGTTACTCTGTTAGTCTGAATAGAGACCGCAAGAAATACTTTAGAGATCCCAAATCTTTTATCTTAAACTTAGAATTAAGGATTGATTTTAAATTATCCACTATATCCTGATCATTGTTTGCAATGATAATATCATCAACATATACCAAGAGAGCCAAGAATGAGTTGCCATGCTATTTGGTAAAGAAAGAATGATCACTAGTTGATTGTTTAAAACCTTTTGTGATAAGGAAACTTGAGAATTTATGAAACCATTAATAGGATGCTTGTTTAAGGCCATAAATGGAATTGTGTAACCTGCAGATAGCATTAGGAGGAAGATGTTCCCCCTTCTGATGGGTATAACCAGGAGGAATTATCATTTAAACTTATTCAACAAGGTTACCATGAAGAAAAGCGTTAATGACATCAAGTTGAGTAAGAAACCAGCCATTGACAGTAGCCAAGGAAAGTAAAACTTTAACAGTTATATGCTTTTGACAGTGGCTAGGGAAAGTAAAACTTCAACAGTTACAAGCTTTGCAACTGGAAAAAATGTATCGAACAAGTCAATACCTTTTTGTTGTGTTTATCCTTTAGCAACAAGTCAAGCTTTATGGCACTCCACTCTTCCATCAGCTCAAAATTTAATTTTATATACCTATTTACAGTCGATCGGAAGCTTCCTAGGAGGGAGGGAAACAATAGACTAAGTCCTATTGCTTTCTAAAGCTACCAGTTCAACATTCATAGCATGACAATACTCTGCAAATTCAACTTCTTGGTCAAAACTATGAGGTTCAGATTGAGTAGCAATAGCTAAGGTAAAGTTACGATGAGCAGGGGAGAGTTTTTGGTAGCTAAGGAAAGAAGATAGGGGATAAACACAGGAAGTTGGTGAGGGGTTAGATTGATTGGCTACCAAATAGCAATGATAGTTTGACAAGTATGCAGGGGCTTTAGAAATATGCTTTGAACAAATAGCTGGATGATCAGGTGATGCAGGATCAGGTTGAACACCATGTGTAGAAGGTGGGATTGGAGTATAAGTAGAAGGCTAAAAAAAAGGTGGAATAAGTCATGGCAAAACACGATCATCAAAAATATTAAGTGAATCATGAGTAATATTTGAATTAACAAAAGGAAAAATAGTTTCATGAAACTGAACATGCCTAGAGATGAATATTTTGTTACTTTCAAGATCATGTAATTCATACCCTTTATAACCCATAGGATAACCAAGAAAAATAGAGGCATGAGCTCGAGGAGTGAATTTGGTGCACTGATTAGGGAGTGTGGAAGCATAACATAGACAGCCAAAAGTGCAAAAATGTGCATCAGAGGGTTTTTTTGTTGTGCAATAACTCAAAAGGACTTTTGTTAGACAATAAAAGTAAGGGTGTATGATTAATCAAGTAGACTGCTGTTAAGAGACAATCCCCCCAATAACAAAGAGAAACAAAAGACTGAAAAAACAGAGCATGAGCTACATTAAGTATATGCTGCTGTTTGCATTCAATAATAGAATTTTGTTCGGGTATTGCAGCACAAGAGTGGAAAGGAATAATGCCTTTAGATTGAAAAAAATCATGAAAAGCCAATTCTGGAGCATTGTCCGATCGAACAGATTTAATTGTAACATTGTATTGATTGGAAATCAAAGTAAAAAATTCTGGAAATATTGTAAGAACATCTGATTTGTTTTGAAGTAAATAAACCCAAGTAGCTCGTGAACAATCATCAACAAGAGTAAGAAAATACCTGTGACTAGCTGTTGTATTAACATGAAAAGGACCCTAGATATCCATGTGAATTAAATCAAAGATATTGGCAGACATGTTATTATGAGAAGTGAAA
>JANHAO010030761.1:0-10072 GCA_026873985.1 Saraca asoca
AGTAGCAATGTTTAAACGAATTATTAATTCATGAAAGCATGTGATTTATTAGAGAGAAAAGTAGAAAGTAGGCTTGAACTTGTGACAGGGGGAAGACTTCTATTTGTCATGTGGGCTACCTGCTTGTTATATAGAAATTATATTTCAAGTTTTAAGAACAAAATTACAAACACTTATCATTTATAAAATATATGTTATTTACAAAATAATTAAACAAGTAATTGATTTACTGATATTAATCATATGGTTGGTACATATTGTCATTTGAAATTGTGCTTCTTGATATTGACTGTTCAATTTAATGTTCATTCCATCTAGTAATATGTTGAGAGAGAGAGAGAGAGGGAGAGATCTTACAGGTATCATCTAATAGGTGAAGGGAAGGTCCTCTATGTTGATTTGAAGCAACCCTGTGGATGCTCTGTCATTCTGGCGAAGTTGCTGGATTTGCATCTGCTACACCCATTTCTCTGTAAACACAGATTTTTTCCCCAGTAACTCTTGGTACTTGAGCATTCATGAAAAACCAATCATCATATTCATATTTTGAATATTCTTACTTAAGTCTTGGTAGTATTTGTATGTTAGGTGATATCTTAGATGACTTGTTGCAAAAGTTGCTTGGCTGTAACTCTAGAAATATTTTTAGAAAAGATATAGATTCAACTTTTGATCTAAATTTATAATTTAATAAGTGAAAAGTAGAATTTATATACTTTTTGTAAACAGAGCCAAAGGGTTGAGGAAGGGTATTGCCGCTATTAACGTTAGCAACATAAGAGGAAACATCGTGATGTGAGTCTAGTGCAGATTGGAAGTTCTTTTTGGTGTCAGCCATCTGTTTCAAACTATCCAGGTATTTCTCAGGTTTGCCACTTGGACCTTGTGAGCCAGTTTTGGATAATGAACTTGTTACATTATCTGTTTTCTACCAAATTTTCATTAATATGCATAACCTAGCCCTCTCCTTTACGGACTAACCTGGGCAAGTCGCAGTTCATTAAAAAACTATTCAGTCAAGGGAAATGTTTCTATTCATATTGTAGTATTGAGAACTCAATATCCCTATTTATTGTGTTTTGACAAAAAAGACATTCTGACATCATTGATTGAGTAAATGTTAAACATTAAAAGTTAGTTTTTTTATTTGTCAAAAAATAATAGATAGTACTGAAATTTTCAATGCTACAATAAAACTAGAAAATTTTCCTCGGCCAATGTTTTGTTGCAAAACCAGATTTTTTCACACTGTATTACTTCAACCTTTCTGTGGCACAAGCTTACATTTGCTTTTAAGCTTTTCCCTAGCAGACTTTCACCCTCATCCCCTTTTCAAGAAAGCTATTGTAATTTGTGGTTTTGAGCTTGAGTCATAGGGGTATCTTTTTGCCCGTATCTCATTGCTAGGACCATTAATTTGGTTTGGCATTAAGTTTCCCATTGGCACTGAGTGCATTCATCCTGTGCAGAGAGTATTGGATTGAGCAGTGTCTACTTAATTTCAGTGATCATGAAGATCAAGTATTAAAGGGATTTGGTTCGGGTAAATAGTATAGACATAGTTGCCAATGAAAAAAAAAAATTAATGAATAGATAATTACAAATTTAAAAATTATTTTTTGAGTTGTTTGTAATTTATCAAATTGAGTCATTGATTTTTACATTATCAGTTATATGTTACACTTTATCCTATAAATTTTATAAGAGCCAAACCCTTATTTACATGCATGAATGGTTCTGAGCACCCTCTGGAATATATGACAATTGTGAGATTTGAATTCTCTGAAGTGTAAAATGTACTGTAAGGATAAAGTGGATTATCACAGCCGCTAAGAAAATCAAAGTCTCAAAACTTGATAAATCACAAGCAATCAAAAAAATAATTTTTAATTGTAAGTCTTTGCGTCAAATAACAAACATCTTGCACTTTAAAATAATCAAATCCTTCAAAATGTAAGTCTTTATGTCAACAACTTCACCCCACAACCTGTATAAATGCACAGCCAGAGCTAGAAATTTTGACTTTTATCAAGTGTCAAAAATATCCGTTTCCTTGTGTATAAAAAAATTATTTGAACTTGTTAGTTAATTAAAAATGCAAATTCTAATCATATTAATTGTATGCAAAGAATGGCAAACTAATAACAAAAGAATTAAACACTATTCTATTAGATGAGTGGGCTACATTGATTATTAGATTCCATTTAGAAAAAAAAAAAAGGACATGCAATGGAGCATAAGAGGAGAATGTAGCTTGTTTTGCAATAAGCTATTAATTTAAAAAACAGGGTGAAAAAAAAATCTGTTAACTTTAAAGTAATTTGATTTTATTCTCGTTGACTTTGAAAAATTGTTGAAATTAAAATCTTAAATTATATAAAATTTTGGAATTATTATTTATTATTTATTTAATTAATTATTTTATTTAATGAAGTGTCTTTTTCATGAACCTTTTAAACAAAAATCATAATATTGTTATATATTTATTTAACACATTATTTTTATACACATAATTTTGAACTTATCTTCATGTAGTTAATTAAAATTTTATATTTCTAACTTAATTTTTAGTTTTATAATAGAAATTATATATTAAAAAAATGATATGATAAATTAACATTGAATAATATTGTGATACTTGTTTAAAAAGTTTATAAAAAATCATGTAATTAAATAAAATGGTTAATTAAGTAGATGATATGTATTAATTTTAAAATTTTGCATAGCTTAAGTTTTCAATTATTTAAAATTTGTGAGGACAAAATCCAATCATGCAAAAGTTTAAGGGATTTGTTTTTTGGTTTTCCCTAAATAATAAAACAATATGACATAAATAAATTCACAATAATATAACTCAATGCTTCTCTTTTGGCTCCACGTGCGTGTATATATTTAAATTAGTTTGTAGTTAGTGCAATGCATAGATTGATTAATTTTATTTGATAGTAATTTATAATACGAATTAAGATTATAAATTATAATGTATTTAAACATATATAAATCATTATTATCATACTTTTGCCTACTAAATGACTATATAATTGATCTAATTATATTTATATTAATTGTGAGGGAATAATATATATTTTTTTCATTTAATAAAATTATTATATTAATATTTTAAATTAGTTAAATTTATCATTTAAACTTTTTTCATCTTTTTGTAGATATTTCTTTGAGTATAATTTACTCTTAAAGCAATCAAGTTTAGGATCGCTTGGAGTAAAAGCACAAAGTGATTTGACACAAGTCATTAAAATAATAGTACAAATTGCCATCAAGCATAATTTGCTCTCAAAACGATCAAGTGTAGGATTACTCTAAGTAATGGCACAAGGTGATCAAATCAAGTCATTCAAAATAATAGCATAGGTTGCCATTAGGTCTATCTCACTTGTTCAAGGATATCATTCTCAAGACAATTGGATGAAGAGAGAGAGAGAGAGAGAGAGAGCAAAGGGAACGTCAAGATACATAGTTGACCCCTTATAATGCCATTTAAGGAGGCTGTATAAGTGTAATAGTTAATTAATTCCTCTGGTTGTTGTGACTGGATTTGGTGGCCAAGATTCTTAGCATTACTCTTGGAAAGCTTTTAAAATTCTAACATTTGCATCTATACAGCTTGACAAGGACTTGCCAAAGCTATAATTGGTAGAGGAAATTGTAAAACAAGACAAAGAATGGTTCATAAATAATCAGATGCCAATAACATGCATGGGAAGTAAGCATTATAAAAGCTTAGGCTTATAAGGATAAAAATCTAACAATGCATATCAAGATAAAAGTAACATCAAAATGGATGTAACATTCGCCAATAAGTATAAGATATTTGCACAATAATTCTTATTATAATGGAATATGGAAAAAAAATCCAATAACTTAGGACCATTAGAATTTCAAAACATACAAATAAGTTTATAATTTGGACTTAAAAAAACTTAGAAGAGTAACCCAAGAAATAAGTCCATTAGAATATTAGAGTTCAAGATGACCCAATAAAAACTAAAACCATTAGAATTCTGAAAATAAGAAAATGGGTCGATTATTATTTGGGTCACAACTAAAAGTAAATAATAATATATATAAGAGAAAGCTTAAGAGTTAGGGCCATGGGATGAAGCCTTATAAATATAAGAAGAAGCTCATTAGAGATTGGATTATCATGATTTTGGAAAAAATAAGATAAGTCCAACAAGAATTAGCCAGGTCCAAGCTAGTAAACTAGGATAATATAGGAGAATTAAGGAAGAGATATGAATTGGATCCCTTAAAAGAGGCCTAAAACATAACCTTTTGTATCTAACAAGGTGAAGGGCATGGTTAGGCTTTGTAAAAAAGCCCAAAACATGACCCTATTTGTAAGACAAAGGCCAACTAGCCCATCAAAAAGAAATTAGTAGTACACTCGTATTATCAAAATTTCTACACAACTGATAGTGTTTTTGCCATAAATTGAGCTAGAAATATTTAATTAATTATCCATCAATGAATTTAGAAACTACACCTATATAAATTTCATAATATAACTCCTATCCATTTAATATCATATTTAGTTTAAATATAAGCAAAATCTAGATTTGGATAGCACAAGCAACATATAGTAAATTGCCTAAGACTTTTCCTAGAAAAGTCAAATTAGGAAATTGTCAAAACAAGTAGAAAATAGACATCTAGAGCTACAACCAATAAAAAATATCATGGTAAAATATCAAGTATACACTTAGAAGACACCTTGCCCAAATAAGGCATGTGCAAAGCATTTAATAGAAAGATGCATTCTTGTAAAGAAATCATCACAAATATATTCCATTTGTCTCATTTTTTCACATCACCTACCCCTACACATACCTATACGAACAAAGAAAGAAAGGATGAGCCACCTCAAACCCAAAAGAAATTAAAGTTTTAGAAAAATTTGAAATCCAGTCCATGTAAAGAGGACTTGGAAATTTTAAGAATGAAAGCCCAAAAAATCTAGGACATGACCCATTAGATAATTAACTAGACAAGTTAAATCTATTAGGTTAGATAATTTAAAAACCTATGAGCCAAGTCTATAAGGAAGATGGACTCTAATTTGAAAATCCATAATCCAAACACAATGTTTTAACAATTGGTCTTTAAAAATAATAGCCCAAAGTAAGGACCTTGTCTTCAAAAGGAAGAGGGTGCATAGTTAGGCCTTGTAAGGAGCCCAAACTATGACCCAAAGCCTTTAAAGGAAGGCCAAGGGCTTTTCGACAAACTAAGGAAAAAATGATCTAAATAGAAGTCAAAAGAGAAAGATAAGTTAAAAAGTGGGAATTTAGGAGGTATGGTCTCTTTCATGAGTGCCTACATCGCAAATAAATTTTTTGGAAACATGGTGTAGCCAATATAAGTATACCGGTAGTATGTTAAGGAATGTAATATTCCATTCCTTTTGTATGACTAAATAAAGTAAGAAATAATAAAATATTTCTACTATTAGAAAATAAGAGTTAGAAAGGTGAAAAGATTGTAAAGAATTATATTGTGCTCGAAGTTCCAATATATGAAAGTATCCTGATAAGGTTCGTACTTGCTAATTATTTTAGTTCATTTAAATTCTATCTACCTATCTTTTTTACAACATTTATTCAAGAAAATTATTAGAGTAAGTAAAACCTAGGATGGAACAACAAGTGTAACTACAAGAAAGAAAAAGAGACAAATGTCATTTTCATCCTCAAATGGACAACAACCACAAATAGAAAAGGAGAAATGGGTTTAGTTGGAAGAAGTCTCTAGATGATGAGACAAATGAGTAAATGAGGAAATTACTCATTAAATGAAACTATCTTCCTAAATCTAAAGGAGATTTACATTTAACAAGGTGACTTACTTTTTGAAGACAAATCATTATCAAATCATTCCATTTAGTCTATGAAATCATTACACTCATTAACTCAAATGAAAACAAATGAATCAACTACCTTCTTTCTCACTAAGCCACAGTTACTTCTCATTTCCTTCAAAAAAAATTTCAGTAATCCTTACTAAGAACTCCCTAAAACTAAGCTTCCATCTCCTTCACTCTATTCACAATTTCCCTTATCTCCTTCCTCCTTTTCTCCAAAACATTCCTCTTCTTCTCCAAAACACATAACGCACACACATATACTCACCATCCCAGCGAAACATCCATTCCTTTTCCTCTCACATTTTTTAGTGCTCTTAAGACCAAGTTTGGTTGTTTTAAGTTTCTCTAAAGGTAGACTCTTTACCTTCCATTCTTCACTTTTCATCTACTCATCTTCTAGGAAATAAATGTGCACATAGAATAACAAGGTATGTATGTCTCTCAGCTTATGATTCTATATGTGCATGTTATTTGGAGGTTTAACATCTATATACTGTATAAAGAAAAATTGTTGTACCTTAGAAGCAGGAATGCTAAGTTACTCTCAAATGTCTTAAGAAGAGAGCTTTTGTAACACCTAAAAAAAAAAAATTTACAAGAAGAACTAAAGTGAAATCTTCGAAAGGACTAAAATGAAAATTTTCTTTTCGGGTGGGCTTTTGTGCAAGGCGGTGGTAAGTTTGGGGCCAAATTACAAATTATCCCATTTTGGGGAATTGGCTCAGCTGGTAGCCGGTTCCACCGACCTTCTTTTTTTTTTTGGGTTTCTTCTTTCCTTTTTCTAGAAAGTTCTGGGTTTTTCCTCTCTATCCCCCTCTGACTCTCTCTTTTTTCCTCGGCCAAGCCAGCATTTTCCAGCCTTTCTTTCGCGTTTCGGCATCCTTCGATCAATTTGCATCTTCTCTGCCGATGTTAGTGGTAGCTCAGCTGAACCTACTTTGCTCTAACCAGTCTTTTCCTTTCTCCAGTTGTACTCATGACTTCAAGGCCGCGATTCCTGTGAGCTCACTGCAACCAACACGGTAGGCCAGATTCTTCCCCTCTCCGGTGTGTTTTCGTGGTTGGACAACCCAGTGGCAGCTTGACCCTCTTTCTCCCCTATTCAACTAGTTAGTTCGGCCAGTGGCCTTTCAGGGTTGCCGGCGATACTCCGACCAGTGGCGAGCTACCTACTGGTGTAGTAGGACCTGGTAAGCATTCCTAGAACATTAGATTTATTCTGTAATGATTCTCCAATTAGATGTCAAGAAAATTGCATAGAAACCCAAAAATGCAAAGTTGATGAAATTGAAAATTTTTTCTATTATTTTGTTTTAGATGCATTCCTGATAAAATATAAAGTATGTGAATGTTCAAATTTTAAAGTTTCAGCAAAAATCCTTAGTAGCTAGTTGGATGCCTTTGAAGGTGAGTGAATAATCTTCCTCACATAATAATCCCCGTTATATTTGGATATGATAATTGTATGTGGACCCTCATAATTTTTAAGAAAAATGAAATTTTATGATATGATATTATGATTTGTCAAATTTATTCATATGTTGCATAAATACATAGTTCTATTCTATTTATTATGAGAATGGATGAGTATGCATTTTCATATTGTTTCGAATTACTGGTTTTGATAAAAATTGCATATTATATGATGTTGACAATGAAAATGTTTTAGATGGTTAAAAATGTTTTTATGATATGGTTTATCCATAAATGAATGTTTGGATATCTAGTTTGGAAATATTGTTATGTTGAGAAATATATATATTACTTGATGATTTTGAGGAGATTGTTACGCAATGATTTTAACTAAATAAATTAAAGTGCTGGATTCATTGGTAAATGGTTGGTAACCCGTAAGTGCACTTGTGAGTATATGTTTACTCGGGCAGGAGTTGAGGAGATATGGTAGAAGATAACGGCATGAGCGTCTGGCAGACATGTCAGATAGCTTATGACGAGATACGTTCATGGGCACTGGCAGACTTATTGGATGACCCATGGTAGGATTACAGGACAGTTACCTTTGAAAATTTACTTGTGGGAATCCAGCAGATCAGTTGCTATACTAATGTTCAATGAAACTTTTAAAAGACATTGTTTTCTGTCATGCTTATGTTACGTTGGATTTATTTTTCATAAGACTTATTTTGATATTTGTTTAAGATATTGGATATTGTATTTTCTGATACTTGATTTTCTTATGAAAAGTTGGTTTTTCTAAATTTGAATTAAGATAAGGATAGTAAAATGTTAAGCTGATTTATAATAATAATAAACAGTATTAAATTTATTTTATAAGTGATAAATGATTTTGAGGGGATTGTTTGCTCATTGGGTTTCATTGAAACTCACTCCTCTTCTTTTTGTATTTTTCAGAGATAGAAGATAATCTGGTTTCCCTCTATCTCATCAACCACCCTCTGCAGAGATTAAAAAGTATAAAATGGTAAAATAGTTTGGCAGTTGGATAGGAAAGTATTTTGCATATGTTTGAGTTCTGGATGCCCAGTAGGTTGTGTAATGTCTAGACTGGGCCACTGAATAAAATATAAGTATTGTGTGACATTGTACAGATTTTGATGGGCATGTAGCCTTTGATGTTTTCTGTGAAAGTCGTATGGCTAGGTGCCCGAAAAATAAAGGAAACTCTGTTTAATTTTTAGTAGAGATAATAGTATTTATATTTGTCTGTTAAAGTAATTTACATGCATTGGTATAATATGTGCACTGTCAGGCTTGTAATAGGTGTTCTACGGGTGACCTACTATGCCAGTCACGTGCCCGGGGATTGGGTCGTGACAGCTTTAGATGCAACTTGATATCCTTGTATGGTAAGAAAATTTTCATGAGGTAATTGGACAAGGGAATGAGTTATAAAAATATAGAAATTTCAAGAAAACTAAAATTAAAGATTAATAAATTCTTAGAAATTTGGCATCATAAGAAAATAAAGTGAGGAATATAAGAGAAAAACCAATAAGACTAGACATAAAATTATCTATTCATGCAGATTCTAAGGAAGATAGGAAATAGAACAAGATAGTTTACAATTTTCCTTAAACTGCTAAGCTCTAACAAATTATGGAGAAATAGGCAAAATTGAGCTATACAGAATCAAAATTAAAGTCAATAGTCGATAATAGTCACCTCCCTTTATATGGAAAAAGATAGGTTATAATTGGTAAATTAATTCCTAAAACTTAAAACCCCAAGGTACAATAGTACAAAATCAATAGTAAACCCCTGTCAATTTTAGATCAGATTGAGAAAGTCAGAAGAATGTTAGGATGTGATAAGGCATAGTAGTAGAATTTGTAGAGTGTATCGATTAAATGACATAGCACATTATTTTATTTAGAAAGAAGGGATGCAATAACAATAGCTTTGATATAGGGAACAATCTAAGTAGGACTTAGAGAATCATTTTTTTTTGTCACCTAGTATGAAGGACATTAAAGATTGAGAATTCAAGTGCTTGACATAGGTTACAATGATGACTTCCCATCATAATACGTTATCCACCCAACCTTCCTTATATGTCAGATTCCTTAATATCATTAGAAAAAAAAAAGCTAAGGCTAAGAATTATGTACATAGATTAATGCCTCAGTTGAAACACTACCACAAAAACCTCCACCTATTGGCAAATCATGAACTAATTCCTTGCGAGCAACTTCAACCTAAGGAAATAAAGGATGAGAAGTAACTGGATCCTAAGCTAGAAATTTTACACTTATATGTTAGGAAGCCCAAGTATCCAATATTGTGGTAACAAGTACATTAATCCTTGAAAATTGTGAAAGTTTTATTCAACCTCAATGCAATGCATTCTATTAAGAACTAGCCAAACTTAAAATAAACTTGAAATAAGTGTTGATTGTTGTCACCTCAATGGGAAACACAGTTAGGAATTAGTTAGTGCATGATTAAGCTAGATGACCATTCCACAATGATAAACCTATATTATTAGATATGATGGATCATGAAACAATATTGAGACTGGATTAGCTATCTAAGTATTAGGCTTGCATAGATTAACATCAAACTTGCAAATACCTATACTAATTACAAAAGTCCTAGTACATTTAGGATAAAAGGACCTTAACCCCAGACAACAATGATAAAAGGAGTTAGCTAAAGGCTGCAATTGCTTTACTTGGAAGGTAGACATCATAACAAACACCCTAAGTA
>JANHAO010030762.1:0-10082 GCA_026873985.1 Saraca asoca
TATTTGATGTAATACAACTGTAGCTTGTAATTAATGACCAGAGCCCATCCTTCCTCTATAAATAGGATGATATTGTTAGCAAGAGGGAGAGGACGGAAGAAAAATGATCCTGAACAATTACAATAGAAAATTCTCTACCGTGGACGTAGGATCCAGTGAATCTGGATTTAGCCGAACCACGTAAAAATCTTATGCCTTCTCCCCTATCTCTTCTCCCATTTACTCAGTTGATCAACCTACACACGTGCACACTAATTTAAGTGGAGTAGACTTGAATTATGGTTTCAATTCAAGTTGAACCACTTTAAAAATCTATATCTTCAATTTCTCTTTCTTCACTTACATTTTAACCGTTCTTACTATTAATTTTTAATCTTTATTATCTTCACACCTACTGCTGATTAATCCTATGCATATCTCATCAAGAGAAACATTAAAATTGATAAAGGTGTATATAAATTTGCTAACGTGAAAAAGGTAAGATCCATACATATTCCGCAAGTTAATTCTTTTATTGGGACCCTCAATAAGCGTTTGAGTAAGTACATATAATAGACAATAAAAGTATAATATCTTAGTTTTTTTAAAAAATATATGTCACATGAGCTCTTAAAGAGGAAACAAAACTTGGATAAGTAAAAATAAATTTATTTACATATACTATATTGATAGGACATAATTTGATACCAATTATAATAGTTTAAATTATTTAATAGCTCATCTTTAGTATCAAGATAATTTGAATAAGAAAAGAGTAGTCCAAGTTAATGGAATACAAGTTGCTTTGTATATTTTGTGTAAAGCAACTTGGCCATTTGTTTATTATCCAAATTAAATAGGCACTTAGACATTGTAAATAAAAAGAAGAACATTTTAAAGAAGTTACGTAATAAGAAAAGTGATGAATGATGTGGCAATAATAAGAGGAAGAAGTGTAGCTAACTACTTTATCCTTTGAAGAAGTTGAAGAATTAATCATCCTGAATTAGTATGCAAATCACGACTTTGTTACAAGCACCATTTAAAGGAAAGCGCAAAGGATCTGCCAATAAAATATGATAAAATGTAGCAGTAAAAAGTAACATAGGAAGAATTTAACTTTATTTATATATAAGAGAATGAATAAAAAATCAATTGAGAAGAAGCTAAATGAGAAAAAAGTGTGGTTTGCCACTACTTGGTTCTCTTATAATTTAAAAAAATAAATCCTATTAAGCTTATCACCAAATGTTAGATTATTTTAATAATCTGTAATAGCTCATATAACTGATAGACTGACTTTAAATAAAAGATGGCCTAATGTGATGATTATTTAATCTAATAGTAATTAAAGCCAGTGGGGGTTATTTTAAAATTTTAAATTTTAAAATATAACTCCCTTTCCTCTCCCTTCATTATAAATAATTATCTATAGTTAGAGACAACACAAGATAAGAGATAGAAAAGAAAAGAAACAGAAGGTATCTTTACCATCAAAGATACAGAAAAGAGGAAGGAAGAGAGGGGAAAACTTACACAAGAGTATTAATCAAGAAATCGAATCATTGATCCAGGTAAGGTCTTTAACTCTTCATTAAATGCAATTGTGAAAATTATGATATCCTAGATTTACTTATAGTTTAGTGTAGTTTTCTGCATTGTTGAATTCTAAGAAAACTACAATTTATGGTTTAAAATTCTAACACAAAATTGCAGTAGCCCAAAAATTTGTTATTCCACTTTCAAGTTTCTTTTCATTCAAAAGAAAAATCAAACAAAGAAATTTACTGAACAAATAGCTAAAATATATCCATTAAAAATTATGTTATCAATGAGACAATATTGATTATATAATCACACCTTCTAAAGCTTACAACTAAGAAATCACAAACCCTAGGCTATACAAAATTATGCTAAAGCACTAAAACTATATTAATCCTAACGTACATCTTGCAATAGAATAAACTATGCCTTGGGTGTGCATAAATATAAAATTTAAAGGATAGATAAATATTGATGAACTCAACTTTGATTCATCATCATCAAACCAAATCTATGTATTTTATTAGTTGGTATTACAACCTAAAACCCACATTTTCTCTTCTTTATCTGCTTTCCCCATTAGTCAAAGTATATAATAAGCCACAGATTCAAAAAAAGAAAAAAATATACAAGAAAGAATGATACTTACATATTTAATCAAGAAGAAACTAGATTTTAAAGCTTCAAAATTTTGTAAATGCATTAGGAAAATTCAAGGGTCTTTGTAAAGAGAAGAGCAACTTTTCAATGCAAAGTGTTTTTGTTTTAAGAAGAGTCTTGTGTGTGATAAAACTTTGACTCTTCATGTTAAGCCTTTTGGGACAGTAAAGTTGTTGAAAAACAAATGCATTTGGGCTACTTTGACAAATATATAAGCATCATGGATAGTCCCATCAAACAAGAATACAAGAAAATTGCAGGAAGAGCACCCACGCAAGAGTGGGTTGCATTTTGGCTATTTTTTTTTTTTTTCAACACCCAATTTCATTATCAACAAAGATAATAATATATTGCTAATTTTTGTTGACAATCATAAATAATTGTCAAAAAATACATCATTTCTCGATGATTAACAGTGGCCATCAATAAAAGTGTCAAAAATATCTAGTATTCTTGCTGTCCAAAAATCTGCCTTTACAAATTGAACCCAATCTAACCAAATGATATAGTCTTTTGAAGTACTTGGAAAATCTCTGAAGGTTTAGTCCAAATAATCCCATGAATATATAAGAGTAGAATCAGAGAAAAAAATGGGGATCATGACCTTCAGTTTTTAGAAAATATTGTGAATAATTTGACTAATCTGAAAATTTTGAAAATGGTGGACCTAGATAATACAAGGGTGTTGATCTTCCTTAGCAGCAGAGAGAGGAATTAATACATTGTGTTAAAGAATAGTTGCATTAGTAATTTTTGGGTTTTCAAGCGGGATGAATCCTGAAGGTTGGAGTGGAGAAACTTGAAGTGTCGATTAAGGAGATGAAATAGGAGTAGAGTTAGCAAGTTTTGATGCCATGATCAGAAGAGATTTTTCATAGTTAAACAATAGATGTGGTTTAAGCTTCGTAATTTTAAGAAAATGAAAGAAATGATAATGAAAAGAGTTTTTAGGAGGTTTCTTATTTTCAATTATGAATTGCAAAAATTTCTAATGATGAGATTTGCAAATAAAATAGGTCTCAGACTTTGATTACTCTTCTCTGCATGATTTGATGAAAAGCTAATGGTAATGCGACACACAGCTAAAAAAGCTATGATGCATTTAGTGAGAGTGTAGGTGGCATAAGGTTAGATCCACAGTTAATGCTAGAAAGCTTCTTCTTCAACAACAAGCTTGAACAAGAATTTTCTGTAAAGGCTTTGTTGACAATTATATTTTCTTTAAAGAAAAGGCAAATTTGTAGTCTATTGTTTTCTTCTTGGTCGATTAAAGCAAATTGGAAAGGAAAATGATGTTTGCAAATTGAAGGATATCTATTTGTTTATTGGCATCAATAGTGGGATAGTTTTATGCCTTTTTATATCTTTATCAGTTATTTTCTATCAGTTTAAATATATCATCCTTTATGAGTATTTTTCATTTAGCAACACACATCATTCTGGTGACAGTTATTTTTTCTTCTTTTATTTTAGAATATGAAAAATTAGTGAGAAGTTATTTTATATTAGTGGGGTAAAGGACGATTGCTTAATAACTACCATTTTTACATATTATAAATAGGTTTATTTAGCTTTAGAAAGAATCCAATAATTACAAACACAAAAATTGTGCAACAACTCCGTACTACTTACACTCCAGTATTTTATTTTAATGAAATTTATCCTTCAAGTTATTGCATTTTCTAGGATTTATTTGAATTACTATCTAGATATTTCCAAGACCTGACAACTGTCGAAAAACTCACATCAAATTGAAACAAACTTTCAAATTCCTTATTTGGTTTCCCTCGAAATATAATAAAGAAACACAATGGATTAGAACCTCAATCAAATTGTAAGCAATGCAAAAAGAGACAACATGAGGAGAAGACATAACATCGCTAATGAAATATAAAGTGCAAATAAAAATAGGAAAAGAAAAAGAAACTCAAGTTAGGAAAGAAAGCAATTTTTTTTTCCAACGCTTCAATGTCTTTGCATGCATCCATGCCATAATCACAATGATGATCTGAAGCAAGAATGAAACCTCAAAAAAATAGATTCAACAAAATAAAGTACAAAGCTTAAACCAAAAGCATCGATGATTCCATTAAAAAGAAATCAAAAAAGATGAATTAGGGAAAAATAATAAGAATAGGACTTTCTCACTCAAGAAAAAAAAACATATATGAATCCATGGAAAGAATAGCTGGACAAAAAAAAAGCATGAAAAAAAGTTAGAACTTGGCTCCCAAAAACAAAAGTAAAAATCATGGCTTTGAATAATCTTAATAAATGTAGGAAAATTTGTACATACTTGCAATCGTGAAAAAGTTGCAAGATATTTTAAAGTTGCAACTTTCTTAATTTTTATATTAAACTTTCATAAAAACTTTCTTGCAATGATAAATTATAAGTTAAATTAAACTTTTAGGCCCTATAATTTATTCCAGCTTTTAATTTCATCATTATACTTTTTTTCTTTATAATTAAGTCCTTATATATTATTTTCATTTGTAATTTGCTTCTTACACGTTTTAGTTTGGGCATTTTCATTTACAATTATTAATATGGCTATTTTATGAACTTATACAATTATATAATAACGTAATAATGACGAACCATTCATTGGAATGTCATATTGCTGTAGTTTGAAGAAAATATTTAGACAAAAATAATGGAATCAAATTCACAAAAATTTAAAATATGCATGATTAAAATTTTGATTCTTTCATTTTATTAGTAATTTTTGTAATTGAAGTTCTACTTTCTTCATTCTTATGTCAACAAACATTTATTATATTGAACAATTATATATAGAAATCTCTAAATTAATTAAAATAGGAAGTTAATTACAAACGAAATTAAATTCTTCGACCTAATTATATAAAAAAGTGTATGAACATAATAATTGAAACATATTATAATAAGGAAAAACTTAATTTAACCTAAATTATAAATACATGTATAGTTGAATTTGATTAATTTACATGTATACAAGTTTATTTAAGGAAGATTCTTTGATACAAATACTAGTTTTTGTTGTATATATACCATACAACAAAAATGAAAACCATTTTATAACCCTAAAGATCTAAGCCCTTAATTGAGGAAACCTGGTTAGTCAAGTTTTTTTATTTTGTTCTGTTTATGTGCTATTTTGTTTACATGTGCCTCCATATTTACCAGGCTCTCTGTTTGTTTCAAAAGAAATCAAGAGGAAAGAAAAAAGGGCAGAAAAAATAGGTAGAAATTACTATTCATGGTTGTTTGGTTGAGTAAAGGAACTAGAGCATAAAAGAAATTAAGAGGAAAATAGAAGGTGGTCCCAACAAAAAATTTTCTATGCAACTTTGGACAGAAATTGTGTGGAATATAGAAACATTATCAAAACAAATGCCTTAGAATTGAAATCCAAAACTAGAACCAAAACATGCATTGCTGCCTTTCCAAGCTTGGTAAACTTACAAGTCACCAGACTCGTTGGTGGATATTAAAGCTAGATCGGAAAGCTGAGGTGGAGGAAGCATGTACATATCGAACTGAACACAAATTTTCGAATCAAGCTCAATCCAAAATCTTCAAACAACACATAAAATCCATAGTGATCCCAGAAATCAATACCCAATAACACAAAATGCTGAAGCAAAAAAAAAAAGGTACAAGCTTTATGGCTCATAATTGATGGCCATGGACAAAAATAATAACTTTTCTAACTGAAGTTTCCACCGAGCCCTACTAGGCATATGGGGTTCGAGACCCAATTGCAAGGGTTTTCTCTTTTCCCTATTTTGTTGGTTGTTTCTGCTTTTAGTTAGTGAGGGATTCTCTCTCAAACTATTACTGTCACCGTTACATGTATGCCTGTGCTTTACAACGGGCAGAAGATGGCGTGGCAGATTCTCATTAGGAATGACTCTGAAAATAATTTTTTTCTATTTTCTTTCCTTTTATTTTCTATCTAACCAAACAACAAAACTACAAATTCTTTTCTTCTTATTTTCTTTTCTCCTATTTTCTTTCTTCTCATTTTCTTTCCTCTATTTTTTCCTTCCTTCCAAACAAAGGGTAATACAATTTTTTATACTATTAATAAATAGAAAGATGTCACATTATTAAAGAAATAAAAAAAATTGAGAGTTTTTTTATTAATAGTATTGACGGAAAAATTTGATAAACTTAAATCTTAGTCAACCAAAATAGTTCTATAGTCCCCAAACTGCAAGCTATGGAAGCAAATGTAAACAAGAAAGAGATAGAGAGAAAGGAAGAACTATGGACACTAGAAGCTTTTCATCGTGGTTCAGCTAAAGTCAACGTGACCCCTACATCTACGGTGGTTTATATTTACTTTTGTGTGGTTGTTTTACTATTGAAGCTAGCAAAACAACAATACTTATTCTTTCACTATTTTGGCAGAGTTTTGGTATATATTCTTCTCCTCCTCTACTAAAATTATTTTCCTTTCTATTTATAGAGCTAGTGAGGGTTACAAATGTAATTTGACAAATTGTAAAACCATCTTGTCCGCCGCTATGGGCAATAAATGCTTGGCCATTCTTTGTTGATTCCTAGAGGCTAACTTGTCAATTGGGAAAATGTGTCTTTGATTGCTAATTAGACTTAGGCATCCACAGCTATGCTTGGAGTAGCTAGGTAGGTGGTTTGAGCTTGCACTTGGCAACCTGTCATTGTGCAAGTCGGTCCCATTCCCAGGTTTAACCAAAGTGCACTTTCTGAAAGATGGTTGAGGGCCTGTTTAGCCCAACGAGCTGAAGGTTGTTGCTTTTGGCCTCATCTCGCATCTCGAGCTCGTGACTAACTATCTAATGCCATTGCTAAATAACCTTGATGCTGGGTCATGGATGGATTGGGCCTCTCCCTCTTGAACTTGTTTGCTGGGCTTTTGCTAGCACATTTCACATAGTACCAGAAAATACACACAATATTAGCCCCTAGCTCTTAGTTCATTCTACGGATTGGGAGATGAGTTCACTGGCAAAAGTTGGAGACTGCAATGAGCCATGTTGTCATTTGGATTTCTATTTTGTCGCTTAATTTACCAGTTCCATCATTACTGCATTAAATGTGCGCACTTTCACATGGCTGCCAATAATGCGATGACTAAGCCACGTTATTTTTTGGACCATCAAATCATGGACATTCGATTAGTCTCTAGATCAAATGATTAGGCCACTAGGGCCATATTAGGTGGGAAACCCCTCTTTTCCTCTTACTTTTGAAGCCAAAGTTCTACCTCATAAGTTTCAAGCAACTACTTCTAATCTTATTTTCCTGCTCTATTGGTTCTACCATTATTACTGTTGTAAATCGATCAATTTATTCAAAATCCATTTCACCACCATCCATTCTAGAACTTAACTCGTCCTTTAGACACAGTAAGCCTTCTCGGGACTTTTGCTTTTAGAATGCCATGTTTTATGGGTTTTTGGTATCTCATTGCCTGGTCTAATGATGAGTGCTTTTTTGTTGCTTAAAATTTTGTCCGTTAGTTTTCGAGCTGTAGGTTGTAGGATTTAGCTTTCTATTTCCCCAAGGTTTAGTAGTCTAAAAGGCTTTGTTGGTTAAGCCCCTCTAAGTTTTCAATAGTTTAGATCTCTAATATGATGGCTTGAGGTGTGCATGATCTACTGTATAGGAAAATTTTTTGTTTAGCAAGGAAAAGCTTTAGCTTTTCTAATATGGCTTACTAAAAGTGACCTGACTATTTATCCTTCTATGTAGATGGCTATAGTTCATAAACGCCAAAGCTATTGAATAAGAAGTGATGATGAGTCTGACTCCCCAACTTGAAGCAAGGAGCTGGCATACACTTTGGCTGAAACAACCTCTAGGAGTGGTGAGGTCACTGAACAATCTATTCCTCGATGATGGGCAGTGGGTCACTCAAAGCTCTCCAGATCGCTTAGTATTTAATCATTACCTTTCAACCATTGAACTAGGCGAACTTTAAAACATAGTTGAATATTATCGCTTTCCTAAAGGTAGCTGTCTTAGGGCACCTTCCCTTGCTAACCATGCAGCTCATCCTTCATAGGCATTTGTCACCATTAGTACCCAGCATCTCGTTGTTGGGCTTAGGTTTCCAATTCACCCATACATTATTAATTTGTTAAATAGATTGAAGCTCTACCTATTCCAACTGACCCCAAACTCTTACTCTCAGCTCACTTCTCTTGCACTTGTATACTTGAGAAATAATCTTCCTTCACCAACTACAAGAGTTTTGTGCCACCTCTATAGTGTTAGGAGTACGGGTTATCTGGATGGGATTTATTACCTTTTGGCTCATCATACCAATTTCAAAAGGGTTCTGCCGCAGGAGGATGCTAAGGGTAAATCGAATGTAGGGAATTATAAGACTTATTGGTTTTACATTTCATGCTCATCTTTGCGTCCTCTTCACAACTTCAACTTTGTCTTAACGCCTAGTAAGCAAACTGAGGTCATGGGAGTTATTATGAATTCATGTTGTTATTTCTAACGTTTTGTCTTATTTTTGCAGATGGGGCTAGCAAGGAGAAGCCAACACTAGAGGTTGAAGAGGTTGAGGTACAGGACTAGTTTACTGCTATAAGCAACTTGAAAAATGATCCCAGATTCAACAATGATCTTCATCGTTCCCATAAACTTGCTCCATCATTGAACATCAAGCTTACTAGAGAGATCAAAGCTCACCGAGTTAGGGAGATCGGTCCAATGCATTTTAAAGACTACAAAAAGATGGTAAAGCTCATCCTTCGAAAGCCACCTCCAGAAGAGCCTGAAAACCCTAAAGTCGTTGTGATCCCATCAAATCCTGATGCTGCTGCAGCCCCCCGTACTACAAATCAATCTCTTCCTACCTTGATTGAGATGCCTTCATAGGAGTTAGCCTCCATTTCGTATCTTGAGGTGATGAGGCAGTTGAGGTTGCAACTCCATCTGAGCCCCCTACTAAAAGACGGAAAGTAAACAAGGGAAAGAGGGTCATTGCCACATCAAAATAGGTGGCTCACACACTTACAACTGAGGGGTATCCACTGAGCTTTAGCCCAAACATAGGAGTATTTTGACTTTCTCTAGAGGAATGTAAAGGCAATCTTAGGACCCTACACTAGTCCTCAAGTGTTGGAAGCAGAGGAAGTCTCAAGTGGAGGGTTGATATGCTACACCGCCCATCATAACTTGCTGGTAAGTGATACCCCTTTTACCTTGATTCTTTTGCTCCTTTGTGATTTAACTTTATCCATTTAATTTTCCAAGGTGTGCTAGGAATAATAAAGATAGGGGAAATGCTCTAGGCTTGGGGGAAAAGAATGCCAAACTGGAGGGTGACCTGGCTGCTGCGACCACTAAGGTGCTGGAGCTGGAAAATAGAGCAATGAATGCTAAGGTCACTCAGAGAGAAGTCAAGGAAACTCGATCTCGTGAAGTGGCAAGTCGCGAGGCCATCACAACCAGTCTTAACAAAGCAGTCGATGAGCTGTCAAAGGCAAAAAGAGATCTAAATGTGACACTTCGGGGCACTGATGTAATGATGTGGTGAGTTAAAGCTGTAATGCGGTGGGGTGAGGCTACTGAGAAGGAGCTTGAAGTAACTAAAAAGGAAGTCACTCTGAAACAAGAGAAAGTCATTCGGGTTAAAGTAAAGACAACTAGCTGGTTGTGAAGGCAATAGAAAAAACAAAATCTAAAACCTCCTCCTCATTCTTATACACCTTGTAGGAGTGATGATAGGTTTTAAATAACCGCAAGTGCATGGCATAGATGTAGTAAAGAACCGGCAAATACAGGTTAATCCCATAGGGAAGTCTTGCTTCTTTTCAACTACTGGAACTTTTACACTTTAATTATCCAGATTAGTCGAAGAAGGGAGAAAGTAGTAGAAAATAGAAGAATAAAAGATGATAATGAAATAA
>JANHAO010030763.1:0-10077 GCA_026873985.1 Saraca asoca
CCGATGTTGCTCTATGCTACAAGTAGAGTAGAGTAATCCGATTTTATAAATTACTAATTCGATGCGCCTCGACACTCGCATCAGTAGCCATGATTAACAATGAGACAGACATATATATTTATAATGAACATATGTACATCAAGTAGAATTGAAAGAGTTCTAATAGGTCTATAACTTATTGACCTATCTAAGCTTATCACTGATCTAACCTAGGCTTATCATTTAACTAACCTATTCACTAACACTGTCCAATACATTCATTTAGCTTTTTGCCAAAAATGCTACTTCAACCAACACAAGTCACAAATTTTCCTAAGCTGCTTTCTATATTCATCAAATAAAATGATGATGCTCCATAATCTCAACAAGCTAGAGGTTTTATGAGGCATGCTGTCAGGTTAGTGTAGATAATCAGACTTGTGAAAGAAAATAGATCCTTTGGTTTATATTGGAGAGTTTCATACACACCAGATGAAACTCTAGTGCAACTTTCATAAAACTATTTAAGGATGTACTTGGCCTGATTCATTGAGGCCAATTCTGCAGTATCCATCAATTATTAAAAAGCCTATGAGTACTAATACATCAAGCTACATGTTTAAAATAAGAAATGGCACTAGACGCCATTAGTCTATAGAGAAAAAAGAGAGTTCTCTCCTTCAAAGTTGAAAGCAAAACAAAGAAATTTAACTTTATCTTCACAGCAATAAAGTATCATAACTTGAGCAGAGAAAGGCAAAAAATTAAATAGAGAAATAACTAATATATCTTCAACTCTATATAGAAACATCCATATGGATATATCCATTGTTCAGAGATAAAATTTAGAATCCATAATCACACAAATCACTCAGATTGAAAAATTAATCACTGCGATTTGATGTGAAGAAAAACAACATGCTTGAGTTCAGGGCAAGACAAATTTGACATAACAAAGAACTTGGTAGAATCATTCCTAGTGATTCCTCCATCCTCTTTAAAATTTAAATCAGAATCAACCAATCATGTGAAACAAACTGATTTTATATACTCCTATCTGAGTATATAATTCATTGAGATGGATCTTGCAACAGAGTAATTCAATAATCTGTCATACATTAACAATTTAGAAACATCCAATGCTTTGAGATGTAAATGGTGCATTTAAGTCATTACATAGTTTCATTTCTCAGAAAAGTAATAAGTTGTCTAGATTACCATATATGAAGTTAGGATTGCAAGTAAAGAGCTATAAACACTGACAGGAGCCCTATTATGCCAGAAGAGGAACTGAGAAAAGAAGGGGTGTGAAGAGTCACAAATAAAAAAAAAAAAATCATAGTTCCAGCGTTAAAGCAACAATAATAAAACAGACATTCTGTAAATAATTCAAATAGCATATGTGCAATGCACATTTAACTACAAGAATTTTAATGCTGGCACACTGCAAAACAAGGCAACCTACTGTTCTCCGACACTAAAAATGGGTTGGGGAAAACAAATGAAGGATGAATCATGGTCTAATTAAACTTGTACTTGGTTTATAAAAAGCCGGTCTGGTCACCAACTTGAACCATCAAAGACCCACAATCATGATATTAACAAAACAGACCAAAGGAAATTAAAAAAGTCATGATATTGCCTAATATGATCCACAAACAGTACATCACAATTTCATTAGGAGAATGGCAACTACAATAATGGAATCCATGTAAAGAAGAAAATTTTAAACATTTTAAAAAAATCTCAAAGGAAAAGGAAAAAACCATTATGACTTAACCACAGAGGAAAAACTTACTGCCAACCTGAAAAATGTAGGCTAAAGCAGAATCTAAATCTAATAAACTATCAGGCCCTAAAAGGGTCAGAAGAGCAAAGACCAAAAGAAATTCCACCCTGAAGGAAGTTCACCAACAGATAGAAAAATCAAACCCAAAAAATCATCGAATTTTGACAATCTGAAAGCAAAAATAGTGGACTTAGCCAATCTTCCTCATTTTCATAAAATAATTAAATGCTAATAACTGATATTATACTATAGTTGACAATGCATTTTAGATCTAGAATAGAACAGATAAACTCAAAGTGAAAACAAAGTTCATTCACAGCTTCGCACGTTTTGAAACTGCACATTTGAAGCCGACCCAATGAAGTTCATGATCATATCCACAAGCATGCAAGTTCATGCTTTAATTTTAGATTTTTGAGTTTTCATCCATGGTTTTTCCTTCTCCAAAGGATGACAAACATTGCAAAAAAAAAACTGAAAATTGAAGGACTAGAAGAGCAAACTGGTAAGATGCATCTCCAGTTACAAAGCATACATGTCGCATGCTCATTGGCCCTCTATCCAGGGCGTGCATGCCCCGGTTCTGTACCGGGGCGTGAAAGTCTGACCCTTTTCTCTTTTTCTAATCTATTGCAGGTGGCTGGCTAATTGAAAGGAGAAAATGATCACCCTTGTTCGGTTTGATATAACTGCGATGTGTAACAATCAATGCATCTACCAACACTATAATGCTTTAATCATGTTACTTTGGAATTTCTTCTCAAATTTATCTTGGGGTCTTGTAAAACAGCTTTGAGTATATACCTTTACCTGCAGAATCACAAGTACAACAAATATTTAATAACCTCTTACATAGCTTTTCAAGCAAATTAGGAGTATTTTGATAAGACATGGCTAACTTTTTTAAAATTACCAGCAACAATAACAGACAAGAAATAATTATACCAACAGAGGATGGGCTCAAATCAACAGCTAGATCAAAATACTTGGTAAAGTAAGCACTCACTAAAGGAGTAACAGGGATTGTATTTCCTTACAGTGTAAGGTTGCAAATTTGCTCTCATAATGATCCGCAAGCCCCAAAGTGGCAGAAATAGAGTTGAATTAGCAACAGCTGATAGCATGTCAAATCACTGAATTACCAACAGCTCATAACCGAATAAAAAATGGAAACCAATGACACTTGACCTTAAATCTGCAGTTTAACAGAAAGTTTACATTGCCAACATTGAAATCTAAAATGATCTTCAGGGGCTTTTAATTGTACTCCATAAACTGTAGTCTTGAGATACACTCTGCTCGAGGGGAATTAATCATTCATCATATGATATGGTCTAGCCCATGAGTTATTAGACGTTAAACGGAAAGAAATTGGCATTATCAAACATGCCAGTAAACCTGCATTATGCTGCAGTAAAAACACTAGATAAGAGTTCCAAAATGTGCTGCTGAAGTACATCAGAATAACATACCACTAAACAATCCTCGAATTATCTTCCACTCAACTTAACGATGCCTTGGTTCCAATCAGCAAGAACTTCATGGCCCTCCTTTCTATTGGATCAAATCTATGCAAGAGAAGCGGACTTTACAATTTAAATTTTAAGATAAACCATTTAAGAAGCCTTCCTGAAAAGATTATAGAAGATTTTAGAATTCCATACTTCTATTACCATTCTCATTTTCATCTTGGAACTGACAGTCATCTCTAACCACCAACCAGAAGATCATTTCATCTTAATATCTGGTTCATGCTTTGCCGCAAATGCTAAGGTTGAAAAGAGTGCCTTTTGGGCTGAGTTTGAGGCGTATTTATTATGTCCAGATGCTGCTAGGCTTTCTGAAGATTGACCTAACACAAATGGAGATAGTGGAAGCACAGACAAGGCCATAGTTGAAGTCTGAGAATTATCAGATTCCTTCACTCCCTCCCGAGCGGATTTACTAAGAATATGGTCCTGATGAGAGGTCAAGCTACATTGTATATCAGAAGCAGATTTGTCTACTGAAGCTTTTCCAAGAAAATCTGAACTCATTCCTCCTGCTACAGATTGAGACTTCTTTAAACTCTCATTTGAGAATAAAACAGTCGGTAGTACACTCTGCTTTTGCACATTACGAACTTTGCTGTGGTCATCATTATTTAGAGATATGCCTGACTGTTCAGGCAAACCAAAGTTGTTTAATTGAGGCAACTTGAAGACATTTTCCTTATTCAAAAAGGAGCAAACAGAAATTTTGGAACTGGAAAGACGCCCTTTTCCAAATGAAAGAAAGTTAATTCCCTTAGCTGCCACTGCACGCATTTTCTTTGGAGTCTCTTCCAAGTTTTGAGCCATGCCAGAGAGACTTCTGTCTGTGTGGGTCTTAATTTGGAGAACACTCTCTTTGGAGTCACCATGCCTTGTTCAAGTGCACTAGGTTTGGGCAGTGATGAGTTTGAAACGTTGATGAAACTAATTCCTTTGGGAGCCAGTGTAAGTGGTTTCCTCACCATGTCAGCTGCGTCATGTTTCATATTGATGAGAGGATGAATTCCCCCAGAATCAGACAAGTGGTTTTGCTGGGAAGCACTACTACCATTGACATGAAGCGGCTTACTAGAATTTGTATTTACTAGCCAAAGTGAAGGCTTCAAGTCAGATCTGCAATCATTTGAAGCTTTTAAAGCAGGAGAAATATCTTCCTTGGTTGGCATCTGAATTGCAAAGAGTCCATTTCAGTCTAAGTTACAAAACATCCATATATCATAAAAAAAAGCCCGATTGATATACTGTTTGTATTAGTTATACAATGTCATTTACAAGAAGTCGAGTCATAGAAATTGGATAGTGGATTTCCTACCTTGTGTGAAAACAAACAAGCATCACCTCTGCTACAAGAACCTCTGGACACAAAATTGCCACAAGGATACTTGGAGAGCTGATGATCATATGGGCATTCATCCCCTTTCATGCAAGAATGACGTGCAAAATGACAGCATGGCTGAAAATCGAAAATGAGTGATATTTTGCAAAATCACAGACTAATCGACAAGAAAGCTAATGTTTAGTGAACTGAGAGTAAAATTTATAAAAGGTCAAATAATAATACCTTCAATTTTGTCAAAGGCACTGTATCATGTGAAATTTTGCACTTGTCACCCTGTCAAAATTTGAGGGCGAAGAAAATTAGATGGTTAGCAGTAATAGAAATATATTGTAAGAAATGCACAGATGCACAACTTCCAATTATGAAAATTGACACACTAACACTGAACATACTTCCAAGAGTTCAGACTAATTGATGGTTCAAGGCATCACATATAATGCAACAAAAAGGATATATTAAAATTGGCTACCCTCTTGTCACAGACCAGTAGCTTTCTAGCCGAAACTATGCGGCGCATGATGTCAACTCTTAGCCAATATGCTAGCCTTCTCATAAATTTGAGCCACACTTGAATAGATAATCGGACCATTGACGATTTTGTCGCCCATATAACCAAAATCCCATGTGCAAGATGTCCAAAAGCCAACATGAGCGTGTAGTTGAAGAATTAGCGCATACCAAGTCTCAAAGAATGTACTATATAAGAAGCCCCTAGTGTACATCGAGAAGGAACTTTTTTAAAAATAAGGAGAGGGACAACTCTAATTTATTAATATATATCTTATTACATAGTTTTAAGTGTGTAGGGAAGTATCTCTAATCTCCACACTCTGATCCCTAACCGGAGTCACAATGTGCACCCGATCATCAGATGTGTCACATTTAAAGAGCATTCTAGGCAAAAGCTCTATGACAAGAGTAGACATACTTTTTTTTGGTTGACATAAGGACTTTTCTTCTAGTTCCTAAGGGTAACGCGCCATCTCATATGGACACGAAGATAAAAATGCAAGGATCACAATCATATACTTTTCTACTTGTACTTGACAAGTGATCAAAGCTAAAAAGACACAAATACCCCCAAAACGAGAAAATTCAAAAAAATAATCTACAATTGCATTTGCTTCCAAATTCGTACCACAAGGCCTTCTCTTCATTGTTGATTTTTACGCCAAGTTTCATCCAAAGCCGAGCATGTTTGCCTATTGAATTGGTTCATAAGGCCGACTTGTGATATTCCTCCCCACTTCAAATGTCAATACCCTCATTGATGCCTCGATCTGACAAAACTTCCATAAAGGTTTCTCCTTTCAAGCACTAGCTTCTCGAATCTTCATGTGGGTTTTCAACCTGCTTCACTTGAACAACTTCCTCGATCGTTCTGCTTGTCTCTTTGAGCTAACACCATTTGAGAGGTTTTGATGAATAACACCCTCAACCTAACATAGCTTTCAAGATCGTCGCCAGTCTATTGCTCTTCAGCTCCTCCTTAGACTTCCTCTTTGCTCTATCTCCCTAAACTTATACCATTGCACATTTGCTTCCCCCACAATTTTTGGATAGTTTCCTCCGCAGCTTGAGTGTCTTCACGATGCTGCCTCTGTAGACTTTGTATTCTACATCAGTAGACTCAACTTCATTGTCCCAACACAAACTCACGTGTCACTGTCTCTACAACTCTCCTACGTTTGTCGCCTCTGCAACTTCACCTATCCCATTGCCTCTACAATATTCAAGTTGTTACCTTTATAACTTATAATTGCCTCACTACCTCTATAGCTTGCAACACACTGTCTTCGCATAACTCTCGATTTGACTCCTTGTCTCCCCATAACTCTTGATTCAACTCACTACCTCAATAGTTCTCAATTTGACTTGCTACCTCTATAGCTTAAGTCTGTGTTACCACCATAACTTGTGCACCTGCTTGGTATTTTGAATGTCTACTGACAGATAGCCCACATCCAATGTCCCATACCACTGATGTGAGAGATGCAGGTCTCATATCTTGTTTGAGCGCAAGTCCCATACCTTGCTCACAAAACATGACCTGCTCGTAAGTCCCATACCTACTTACAAGTTTGCTCACATTGGGTTTGATCAATCCCCTATACTCCCACTATGCAATTTTCACACTCGATTGGATCCTACTGACCCTCTTTGAATTGACACTTTGGTGGTATCATTCGACCATCACAGTCTTATTGGAGTTGATGTAACCTAGCACCATGGTCCTCATGACCCCTCCTAGGTTTGTATACTCAAGTGCTATCTCGTTGAAGATGATATTGGCTCGTCTCTCACGACCCTAATAGCCACTCACTAGCATTATTGCCCTCATAATGACTTCTTCTAAGATCAGTACGTTCTCTCTTGGCATTTCTCGAGCGACATTCCTCTTCTGAAGACTCCTCCTTCGAGCGCATCCTTATGATGGCTCCCCACATGAACGGCTTTGATGGGGCTCGAGCGACATTCCTCTTCTGAAGACTCCTCCTTCGAGCGCATCCTTATGATGGCTCCCCACATGAACGGCTTTGATGGGGATTGGGCATTGAACATCCTCTACTCGAGCTCAAGTTTCACTTTGCTTGTGCATGAGTAACAGTGAATCTCATGGTCATTGCTGCAAAGTCTATCTTGTGACTATGTAGCACTAGTCTACTATGCCTAGAGGTCATTGTTGCTACTCTATTACGCAACTATGTAGCTCTAAATCACTACTCAAATTTCATTACGCTTGCCATGCAACTATGATTTGCTAGCTCCTTAGCATTTCATCTCGAATCTTGTGGATTAGTGTTGCAGCTCGCTCCTTACATCCATAAATTGTGCACAATGGATCCCTCCTGGATCATCTCATTCCCCTCCGGGTATACTCCTCTAAGTAAAATCTATGCCCTTTGACACGATTTTGGACTCCTCTACCAAGATTCATCCGCTCAACACATCACAAGGGATGTGTCGTCTTGCAGGCTATGTCTATTGTCTATTGTGGCCACACTTTCTCAAGCATGACTGTGGCTTTGCCGATAGCTAATATGTCCCTCATGGACATGGTCAAGCTTTCTCTAGAAGACCAAGGCTTCTCTTAGAGTTTCCTCTCGCTAAATAGGCCGTCAAATCACTCTCTTTCTCTCGAGTGATTTTGCATTCCCTTGAATGCCTACTATTAATGAGTGCATAATTAATGTCCCGTGTCATACAACAAGTCCACAAACTTTTGCACATGCTAGTATTCAATGCACAATTAACATTTCCTCGAATGCAATATCTCACACACTAACCCTCAACTTGCTCCAACCTCTTACACCCTCTCCGTCAAGTCCTTAATAACATCATTTTGCTATTTCCCGCAAGTGTCTGCTTGACTCACAAACTCCATATGCTTTCGACAAGCTGAATCTACCCCAATCATGGCCCACCCAATTTTCTCTCTCTCTAGCACAATTGAGCTCTGATATGAACTATCACGATTGGTGTTAAAAGCTCTCCTCACCAACACGACACTCTTGTTGCCCATCCTACCTACTTCATCACCTTGCCTACTCAGTCACCCTGCCTACTCCTCTGAGAGCTTGGCAAGACACAAGCGCTTAGGTGAGATAAGCGCTTGGCATGGAACCAATCCTAGGTGGCAACCTTTGGTACCTACCAGAGCACTCTGTTATGGGACAAAGCCTTTGGGTGGAAAGTCATGCTTTGCCATTGTTCACATGCGAGAGTTCTCAAAGATCGGATTGTGAAATCCTTTGCTCTGATACCTACTGTCATAGGCCAGTAGCTCTCTCGCCTAAATCATGCAACGCATGATGCCAACTATTAGTCAACGTGCTAGCCTTCCCATAAATTTGAGTCATACTTGGATAGATAATTAGGCCATTCAGGATTTTGTCACCCATACGACCAAAATCCCATGTGCAACATGTCCGCAAGCCAACATGAGCATATAGTTGAAGCATTAGCGTATACCAAGTCATAAAGAATGTGCCACACAAAAAGCTTCTAGTGTACATCGAGAAGGGACTTTTTAAAAAATAAGGAGAGGGACAACTCCATTTTATTAATATATGCTCATTACATAGTTTTGAGTGTGTAGGGATAATATCTTTAAGCTCCACACTCTAATTCCTAACTCGTGTCATAGTGTCTACCCGATCACCGCGCCCCCCCTTAAAGAGCATTTTAAGCAAAAGCCCTATCAACAAGAGTAGACGTACTTTTTTTCAGTTGATATAAGGACTTTTCTCCTAGCTACTAAGGGTTCTAACGTGCCATCTCATATGAAAGCGAAGATAAAAATGCAAGGATTGTAACCATATACTTTTCTACCTGTATTGGATAAACAATTGATGTTAAAAAGACATAAATATCCCCAAAATAGAAAAAATTTGAATAAGTTCATTTGCTCCCAAATTCATACCACAAGGCCTCCTCTTCATGCTTGATTTTTACACTAAGTTTCATTTAAAACTAAGTACGTTTGCCTGTCAAATTGGTTCACAAGGCCAATTTATGACACCTATAGAGGTTCTCAAATTAATATTTTTTTTTTCAAAAATTTGTATGCATAACAAGCCGGTCTTAACCCTTCCCTAAAACTTCAATTGTTCTCTAAAGAGATAGATTGTAGCAATAGACCCAATTATAAATTCGTTTCGTGCAAATTTAACTTTAAATGCCATAACTTTCTTTCTTCTTGATACTTTAAGTGTATGTAATAAAATACCGAAAAAGCCCCCATAATGAAATGAAAACAAAAGCTACAAGTGTTGGAAAAGAAGATAACAGAAGATGAGTTATCCCATGCATGTATAGAAAGCCTTGGCCAAAACCCTATTTTGCTGCTCCACAAAATTTATTTCCTGATTTCATACTTAATACTTGAAATTCAATTCAAAGCTACCTTTTTTTTTTCCATCTGTGTTAAAATTGATAATAAGGATGCTAATATGACTTATTAAAGATGGCATGTTCTCATTAACTGGCGATGTGCCAAGGTAGCAGAATGGCAGGGATGCTAAATAGCACAGACACATCACCATTTAATGGGGACACTAATATATAACAAGTCAGATCAACATCACTCTTATCATTTTCAATACTAGATGTTGGAAGGGAACGTTTGAAGGAAACAAAATTCTTTAGTATTAAATTGAGAAAAATTGTGGAATATTAAAATAAGGTTTTGAACAAGCAAACAAAAAATTCTTGAACAAGAATTTTGAAAATGAATTGCTTGAGCAACCTCGTAGCACTTTTTGTTGAGATAATGGCGGCAGTATATAATTGGTTTTGGCTTCGGTACTGATAGGAACCCAAGAACTCCTTGATTTAATTCTCAATAGAACAGAAAAAATAATACAGTAGGTATAGAAGTAGATTAGAAGAAGAAGAATAGAAGAAATGCTATAGATTCTGATTAAGATTAGAAGAAG
>JANHAO010030764.1:0-10074 GCA_026873985.1 Saraca asoca
GTTGTTTTAAATGAAGAAACAAATAAATTTTCAGTTCAATTAACAAATCTCAAGAAAGCCAAACTCTTTTTGTATGTTAACCTTACGGTGAATAAGGAACAAATTAATTACAGAATAAATATGCTACACAGTTGATTTAAAGTAGCAAGTACAAAGAAAGAAGGAACTAAGGAT
Source organism: Saraca asoca (assembly GCA_026873985.1). Taxonomy (NCBI): domain Eukaryota; kingdom Viridiplantae; phylum Streptophyta; class Magnoliopsida; order Fabales; family Fabaceae; genus Saraca; species Saraca asoca. Next base: position 175 of record JANHAO010030764.1, read on the forward strand.
CTAACCGATGATACTATCTCACAACAGTGAACTTCTGCGAAAACTTTAACAGAAAAATCACAATAACCTGCATTGAAGAGCCATTAAAACCTGTTACATCTAGTGGAAGACCAAAAATAAATAAATAAATAAAAATGAAAGAAGAAAAGACTGAACAAATTAGCTATACAATGATTTATTTTGTAAGTTAGAAATAAATAAATTGGAAAAAGAAACAGAGAAAAGAAAGTTTACATGCAATTGATCAGACCAGATTTTCATCTGCAACTAAACATCGATTAAATGGAAGAAGAAGAAAAGAACAACGTAGCCAAGAAAACAAAGTGCATTATGTTGAAATAGTCAAGTTAATGTGAAAAAAAATAAAAGTTAGCCAAAGTTTTGCTTTACTATTATAGATCTAAAGGCAACAAAAAGGGCGAGAAAAGGACCCACAAAACAAAAACCAAGCAAAGAAGTATACTCATTCAGATTCATCAACTTCAACTACCACTGACTGCGTAAGACACAGTTTCCACAACAACTCAAACCAAATCAGACAGAAATTTAGGAAGGCATCTCAAATATACAAGCGAAGATAGGAAGAATGTGCAGTGTTAGTTGAAGTTATAGCTCAGTACACGCAACAGCGTGTTAAGTACACTAACCTCAAAACAGCAAGTTTGGAGAAGCAAAATAATTTTGAAGAAAGATGGAGCTTGAGCAAGGACGATAGGGATAAGAAGGAAGCCCAGCTAGCAAAGAAAGTTACAATGAGACTGAATAGGTGTGAGCCAGCGAGTGACTGAAGATCTGTGCAACAAGGAGACTCTTTACATCTGTGCACTCATCTCAGCACTAACTTCTGCTCCATAAGTCTCTCTCTCTCATTTTTTTAAAGACTTGAACCCGAGGCACACGTACGTAGGAGGATTTTGGTCGGTTGTGCAAGCTTTGTTTCCCATGTATACAATATATATTTACTTGCTCATTATTCATTGTGATCTAATATATGAAAAAAAAAATTGATTACTTATATAATTCTCTCATTCATATAAATCTCTTTAAATCAAATTCATTATTCATCTCATCTAATTAAAAATAATTAATTAATTTAATGCAAAATATATCATATATAAATTAAAAAATATAAAATAAAATCTAAAAATATATCACTATTCTTTGCAAAATGTAACACAAAACTGTTTGTAACTTTTTTCTTTTTTTTTACACAAATCTAATTTGCTTACATCTTGGAAAAATTGAAGTGAATTTGACATAAAGACACGAAACGACTAATCGTGTACTGTGATCCAGCTACAGGCTGGCTTGATCTTGGCTCCCCCCGAGGACAAAAAGGTAATTATAAATGTGAGGGAAGAATTTGTTGCAAATGATCTTCCGCCACATGCAGGGCACGGTTTCCAACGGCCCATTGGATATTTGGAGAGATTTAATTATATCACAAAAGAGAATTTTTTTATTTAAAACAAAGGGCAAAAAACTCATAATTAGTTTTTTATTTATTTATACATTTCTTCTTACACCAATAATATTAGAAAGAAGAAAAGCTCACAATTATTGGGGTTACTCCGTTGGTACGTTAAAATTTGCGGGATATTTAGGTGTGTGTGCCTAGTTGGGCGATTACAGTGGAAATGGTTGCAGCCGAAATCTATGCCCTTTGTGGGACCTGCTTCTTGCCTTGCAGATGTCCATGAGGACACGCGCAGGACAAGTGCGTGTTACAACTGCGGACCGTGTTTTCTGTGGGTGGTGAACCAAAGACCGTTTGACTAAGCTCACATACATTCGGTCCCTGTAATAGCAGTTCAAAACATCAGAATTTTTATTTCACGCAAAGAGCTAAATTTTCCCTTTTTTTTTTCTTTTTTTACAAAAAAATTTAATTTGGAATCGTGATTTTCTATTTTGACTTTTGAGTGCTATTTTTCACTTTTTGTATTTTTTATTTGTTATTTTAGACCATTTTTATTTCTTTTAATATTTATTTTTTTCTAATTTTATTCTTATTATCTTATAAAATGTCAAATAATTTCATCTATAAATTAATTTTTAATAAAATATAAATAAGTAAAATGTATCTTTTATCATTTAAAATTTAAATTATTTATTAATTTTTTTTATTTTGATTATATCTTCTTTAAATGATGAATAAAAAAATAAAAGCCATATTTTTATAATTAATTGAACGAATGAAAAATGGTAAAAACATGCACGTTGTTTAAATTCAAGTTAAGGGTAAGAAAAAGCATAAAATCTTTATCAATAGTTAATAGTCTTGGAATTTGATGCATATGTAAAGTTTTTATATTATGAGAAAAACATCACATCATTAAAAATATAAAAAAATTAAAAATTATATTAATAATAGATTTTTTTAATAAATTTTATTTATATTATATAAACAGATAATAATATAAATTAATTTATCTGAATTAAATTCAAATTCTTATTAATAATAAAAATAATTATTTCTTGTAAAGAGTTACAATTTTTACGCAAAGATTTTTCTTTTAAAAACAACGTATTTCTTTCTTAAATTGTCACTAGAAAAGAATTAAATTTCCAGAAAATTTTTGGAGCTTTGTGCAATGCAAATTCTCAATTTGTTTTAGAATTAGCAATAAGTAATGCAGATGTGGTAGAAAAGTAATTACCAATGTGAGAAAATTCGTGCGAGTCATTATAATTTAAATTATATTAGATGTGGAAAAGGATGAATTAGGGTGGTCCGGACGTCGACAATGGTGTATCTTTTCGTATATATTATGTATCCCTACAATTTTTTGGTTCATCTTTGAATTTTCAGAAAATACTAGAGTTATAAGACATTTTTTCTAATATTATGAATTTTACAGGCTGTTATATCACTAATACTTGAATTTATTAATTTCTTTTAACAATAAATGTATATTACTCATATTGTTCTCATTTATATCTTCTATAAATAATATCTTATAAAAAAATATTTTATTAATTATTTTAAAAACATATTTAATTATTTTTATTTTTTATTTTGACCCTGACATAGTCTAAAATGATTATTAATCTTCAAATGATCGATCGTTGATTGATCACCAACGATCGATCAAGGCTAGTTAAAGAAGTGGTTATGGTAAAGATAGTCTCATATTTATCCCGATCAACTTGATACATCTGGTCAATCAGTTCCTTTATAGAACTTGGCCAAACAAGAGCTAAATGTAAAAATCACTCAATTGACACATGACAAAAGGCATAGTCCTAGCATACAAAAATAATATGACTACAGCAACTGTCCAATAAAAATCTCATTGATGCTACAAATATATGGTCGCACATCATTCATTTAAGAACATGATAATTGACACACTCAATAACTATATATACAGACAGGTATCTCTTCTTTAGATAGTCCTTACTATACTACTGAAACTCTGCTTACATACTAACTTGACCATTAGAGCGTGGTTGGTGGAATACTTCTGCCATTTACTACTAATTTTGTTATGCCTACAAGTCACTTCCCAACTGCTCATCACTCCATCAATCAATTGCACTTGAAAGAAAAGTTTCATTTAAGGTCGTCTGTGACTTTCCCAGCCTCCAATGTTCCATTGATCTTACCTTCATTTGACTCAGATCGCATCTTCTGCAAAGGATCCCTACGAGTGAGGAAAGAATATTTAGACAAATTCACTGAAAAAGCCTAAGCAAGGGTGATGAAAATCCAAATTTTCCAAATTATATGAAAAATCCAGGAGATGGCAGTACATATCTCAATTGTAGATATCAACAGCCACTTTTGCCTCACCTCCATAAGAACTATTATCTTCATATATGCTAGCTGACAATGCACCAAGGCTTGCTCTGAGGCAGTCCTCAGAAAAGCTTTGCCTCTTATTCAATGGAATTGCACTTGTCCAATCTTCCTAAAACTCTTAAATCATCGATGACACATTTGTTGCACCTTCAAAAAGTAAAGCAAAAATGCCAAGTTCAGGTTCTCAAGGTGAAGCTAAGTAATCAAAGCCTTAAAAAGTATAAGCCACCAGAATGAGGGTCTTTCAAATCCTGTTGGTAATATGGTTCCAAATGTTGGGTCACCTCTTTAGGCTATAGCAACAATAAAGCACCAATCCATAACAGTAATGTCCAAACAATTTAGACAAGCATCTTGTTACATCACTGGTGCAGTATTATCGAGTAGTTGAAAGAAAAGATTATGCCATGCCACCTGTCTTTGTTGCTAGTTATGGTAACTCTGGGGGTACGTAAAACTATGCAAAACTCAATGCTTATTCTAAAAGATGCCAATGGATACAAAAAGACCAAAAGGCAGTCGATAATCCAACCCACAAGGAAAACTCAAACAGATCCATCAGTATTAATAAAAGTACGAGCATATCCCTTGGTTCTAATAAAAGCCCGAGTAGATCCCTTTACACTTACAAAGCTTGAGCAGACCCCTTTGGCACTTATAAAGCCTGCATAGACCTCTTGGCATCTACAAAGCTCAAGCAAACCCTTAGCCACTTACAAAGTCCAGGCAGATCTCTCAGCACTGATACAAGATTGAACAAATCTTTTGGCAAGAATAAGAGATTGAGTAAATCCCTTAACACTAATAAAAGATCGAACAGACCTTTGAGAGCTGATAAAAGGCTAAGCATCTCCCTCGACTTTAGTAAAATATACATGTATGGCAAAGCTCTTGATGCATGATGATTGAGTGCAACCGCATGATAAAATAAGGATAAACAACTCAATGGAGACCACAGGTGATTAAAGGGTTGGTAAAAAAAAAGGGGGGAGAAGAATGACAGACAAGAAGCCCATTAGAGGATTAATCAATCAATGAGTTTGATAATGCAAAAATAAAATCTTTAGACAGAATATAGAAAAGATAAAAGCCCATTGCAGGTGTACAAACAAACAAGACACCTTACAAGAATCAATTAAAAGAATACAATATGCACATGAAATTTTATGAGTCCATTCATTTGGCCAATTGGCCCACTCCATACATATGTAAAAAAAAAAAAAAGGAGCCACAATTAGCAACAAAGATAAAACCAAAGCCTAGTCCTTCTTTAACTCTTTCAAAATCTGCTCTAAAGGTTTATCCCTGTTGGTCTTGAAAAGGTTGATTGATAGGTTATGATTAAAAAGTTGAATCTAACAAATAGCTTCTGCAAACTCACTTCGAAACATGGGATAGCTAAGTTTTTTGAACTCAACAACAGCAACCTTAATTCATTTGTCAAAGGCTAACTCACTCTCTTCTTGCTTGTTCTATTCAACCTCAAATTCCTATGCCTTGGAAGATAATTGCTTCCCTAGGTCCTCACTCTTCATGGACAAAAAGTCTCATTCTTTCACCAGCTTAGTGATGCAATTGGTCAGGTTAGATATGCTTTTGTCTTGATCAACTAGTTCTTTAGATTTAGCCTTGATATCTTTCCTCAAGCCCTTCATTATGCTTTGGTTTTTATCACCAATTCCTTCTTATTTCATGCAAATGTTGGAACAATGGCTAGGATGGAGGTGGCTAAGTGAACAATCTGAGTCATAGAGGACTTCAGTAAGTATAGGGGACCATAGTCTAATATAAACTCCTTATTGTGATCCTATCATCAGGAAGGAGTAGTTGGATGCGTAAAAAGACCCCATAGTCAGCATCTTTGTACCATAGGTTGTCTATGGTATCAAAAGTTAAGGTGCTCCTTTTCGAGGGCTTAGATTGATAGCAATTCTTTCTAAGCATCTACTTTTATTTTCTTAGCACAAAAGGTGAGAGCATCAAAGAATCTACTCCCCTTTCCCTTAGAATAGTCTTTAGATAGGGTCTTCCATTTGTGCGAAGATAGCGCCTTAGTGCGACCAGATAAGGGACTAGGCTAATCGACAAAAGCGGGGCCATCGGTAGCTTCAACTACTTATAAAGATGGCTTGATTTGAATGGTTGCGAAACAATAGGCTTCTTGTCACGACCTAATCCCTAGGCACGTGACCAGCATAGCAGGTCACCCATAGGAAACCTACTACAAGCTTGACAATGTACATAACTCCTATAAGACACTTGACAATGTAATGCACATGTAAGACACATGACCATATTTTTATTAAATTCAAACACTTTATCTTCTGTCAAAAATTCAGCGGAGTTTTCCTTATTTTTCGAACATTCAGGCACAAGGCCTTCTTACACAACAAAAGGGTAACATGCCCATCGCAACTTGTGTAATAGCATAAAACTATACAGTGGCCCAGATTATACAATAACAATCTATTAGGCATCCAGACAAAGCATACAAAACATGCACATATAATCCTATTTAACTGCCAAATCATATTTCTATTTTTATACCTTTCGATCTCCATAGAAGGTGGGACCAATTGGTCATTGGGCTGATCCTGAATCAGGATGATGTGGGTAGTAACAGGAATGTTCTTTGACTCTGAAAAACATAAAAACAGAAAGAGTGAGTTTCAATGAAACTCAGTGAGCAAACAATCCCCTTAAAACCATTTATCATTTATAAATTAATTCTAATACTGTTTATAGTCATAAAAACTTGCTTTCCCAATTAATTACCTTTGTCTTAAATTAACTTAGAAATTCAATATTTCATAAGAAATTCAAGTACTAGAAAATACCATATCCAAAACCATAAAACAATTATCAAAATAAGTTTTTATGGAAGATAAATTCAATATAGGATAGGCATGACAGAAAACGATGTCCTATAAAAGTTTCATTGAATATCAATATAACGAATGGTCTGCTGGATTCTCACAAGTAAATCTCCAAAGGTAACCATCATGTAATCCCGTCATAGGTCATCCAACACGTTTGTCGGTGTTCATGAACGTATCTCGTCATAAGCCATCTGACACTCTGCCAGACGCCCATGCCGTTATCTTCTACCATATCTCCTCAACTCCTACCTAGGTCATCATATACTCATAAGTGCACTTGCGGGTTACCCACCATTTACCAATGAATCCAACACTTTAAATCACTTAGTTAAAATCATCGTATAACAATTTCCTCAAAGTCATCAAATATATATATTTCTCAACATAACATTTCCAAAACTGAATATTCAAGTATTCATTTACAAGTAAACCATACCGTCAAAATGATCAACAAATAACAAAGACATTTTTATTTCCAGTTTAGCACGTAGAAAATATTTCACATTTAATACTTATATACGAATAAAATGTTTATTTCTGTAAATACATGGAACATATGAACAAATTGCAGAATCACATGAACATATAATAAAATTCCATTTTGTTTTCAAATATCATGAAAGTCCTCATATAAATATCATATTAAAATATAAAAGGGATTATTACGTGAGGAAGATTATTCACTTACCTTAGACTCCGTACTGCCTACCCGAAGTTCTGTTAGGGAATCTGCTGAAATCCTAGAATTCAAACATTTACGAACTTCATATCTTATCAAGGATGCATCTGAAGCAAAATAATAGCAGAATTTTTCAATTTTTATCAACTTTGCATTTTTGGATTTTTATGAGATTTTCTTGACATCTAATTGGAAAATCACTACAAAATAAATCTAATGTACTAGGAATGCTCACCAGGTCTTACTGCACCTGTAGGTAGCTCGCTATCGCCAGAATGCCGTCGGCGGCCTGGAACCAAAGGCTGGCCAAACCAACAAAAGAAAAGGGGAGAAGAAAAAGCTGAGCTACTACAACCTTATCCAATCAAGGAGTATGCCGGAAGAGAAGAAGGACACAGTCGCCGGTGATGAATGGGTCGACCGGACAACAACTAACTCTACCATGGCCGACGGCTGAAGTTTATCGGCCACAGCAAGAAAGGTTTGCAACCACGCAAGCCAAAGGAGAAGTGAACTAGCCAAAACCCGCTGAGCTCCCATCAGTTTGCAGGACTTGGAAATGGCCGGAGTTTCACCGGTGTTGAGGAGGTTTCTTTGGAAGTTTCCAGAGAAAGCTAGAGAAGAAGAAAAGGAGGAGCCGAAAAAAGAGAGAGAGGTCAAATGGAGAAAAATCAGTTGGGGAAAAATTTATAAAAAGAAACAAGTGGGGAAAATTGCAATTGAACCTCCAAACTATGCACCGCCTTTTACAAAAGTTCACCCGAAAATAAAATTTTCAATTAAGTCTTTACGAAGTTTTCACTTTAGTCCTTTCCTAATTATTTGTTTTTTCGAGGTGTTACACTTCTACTTAGCCGATGCTTAGGCATGAATTTCTGCTAGTCTTTATGGGTCCATCTTTGATTGATGAATCTTTATCACTTTTTAGTTCAACCAGCAATCTAAAAAAAAAATAACAAAAACAAAGTTAATAAAGACAAAATAAAAAGCAATGCTAGAGTAAAAAAACAATATACATGCAAAAGATATATTGTGCATCAAATGGCTCTAGTGCTAATAATCTAATGATGAGGTATTGTTCATTATCCAAAAGGTATTTAAGAGGTCGACTCTAAGGCTACTTCGTGAGGAAAGACCAGTTGGTCAGATAGAGCGACCCCTTATCTAGAAGAAAAAATGGATGAAATCCTATGACTATATGAACCTTAAAGAACAACTGCTTCCAAGTGTAAATACTAGTAGACATGTTCTCTATAAAAACTTGATCAGGGTGTTGAATGAAGTGTATCCAACACCTAAATTTTTGTTAAGAATAAGTAAAGAAGAAAAAGAAAGACCCCATAGTTAGGGTTAGACGAAGGCAAACACTTAATACTTCAAAGCAGAGAAAAAAAAACCAAGTGTTCTAGGTTAGTTGGAAAAGACAGATATTTATGCTTGCTTGAAAAGCAAATAAAGGAAGGCAAATATAGAAACAATTGACTATGTCTCCATAGAACATTACGAAAAATGTGGTATCATAACTATTACTTGCTTGTCCGCTTCGGCATATTTGAAGAAGATCCCTTCAATAGACTCATTCAAAACATGGACCTTTTTTAGCTTACAAATGACATCTAGGTCCTGCGACTCATTAGAAGCACCAATTAGCTTCACATTTGGTTGAATCCATCTTAAGTCGTCTAGAGCAATGTTAATCAAGTGAACTCGCTCGTTTCTATTCTCGTTATGAGACTGCTCGACCATGATTGTATAAAGAGGAAGAGCAAGACAATAGATTATGTGTTCAAAAGAAAATTCTCCAAAGTTAGATGAAGAGTCAGAGTTAGAGGATAGGTCGGTTGGGTCACCCGATCTATCGATCACGAAATGGAAGAATGTGAAGATGAGGATCACCTTCAAAGAAAAACAAAATATGGTTAGAGCGAACAGACAAGGTGGAGAACTAGGCTGAAAGATACAATCAGCACTAATCCCTTAAGTATAATCAAATGAAAATCAAATAAGTGCACAAAGTAGTGCCATCGAAGAAAAACTACCATTATTAGTGAATTTTAGAAGAGAAAAAGAAGAAGAAAAAAGCCTGAAAGCAAAAACAGAAGATGTACAAGAAGTTACTTACAAAAGAAGTGGCTAAGTAACTGGAAAATAGTGGAAAAGCGCTGGGGAAGGAGCTGGAAAGCAGCAGCAGAATCTGGGCTCGTGGAGGCAAAGTGCGAATATCGTCTCTAAGGGGCCTAGTTTGGTTTTTATATGTCATGACCCAAATTCTGGGCCGTGACCGGCGTAGAAGGTCACCTTCAGGAACCCCTTTCTTTCAGGAAACCCCCTACAAGCCTTACTATGCAACCATGACAACACCAATGCATAAACATTTCTTTAACCAACCAATATAATGTTATTATCTCTACCGAAAATTTGGCAGAGTTTCCTCTATTTTTCGGACATCTGACCACATGGCCTACATTCAAAACAAAGGGCTACACGCCCATCAAACCTGTATAACATATAACATATGCGCAGTGGCCCAGATTATA
>JANHAO010030765.1:0-10090 GCA_026873985.1 Saraca asoca
CTTCTAGGTTAGCAAGATCCCTGTTAATTCTTGTGGTTTATTGTAAACTGGCAATTTAGGAGCCTGGTAATCTTGATGTTTTTATGATTAATTGAAAAGATCTTTCAGTTGAGGAGGATTAAGTGGAGTAGACTTGAATTGCGGCTTCAATTCAAGTTGAACCACTTTAAAAATCCTATGCTTCAATTTTATTTTAAGTTCTAGTTATTTCATTTTATATCAATTTACAAATTCTGCTAAAATTGAATCTTTTAATCACAAGAATTCATTATTCAATTGTAACTCAAGTGATAAATAAACAAAGATTGTATATTAAGTCTCCAACGAGATAAGGGCAAGATCTGATTTGAATTCCGCATTTTTAAATTGCCTACCACTCTTTTAAATCCTTATATTGCTTAAAAGGGACCTGACATGATTTACAACTTGCTCACCTCATATGTTGATCCTCCAGTTCATTGGAGTTTGGCTCTTAAAAGCCAGCTTACCTTTTAGGCCATGATAGTTGTGGGCTCATTTTGATCTATATTTTTGAATCTTTATATGTAGATTCACCTTGTTGAAGGAGGTTTTTAATGAATTCTTCATAATATTCCTACTTGATTCTTCTAAGTTTCCATAATTGAATGCTCAGTAGATCACATTAATGCACTTTAGCTAACAAACCATGACAACGTATATTTGTCAGATCGACTATGATATTGTATATTCATCAAGCAAGACAATGTATATTCAAAGGGTTAATCATGAAAATGTATATTTGTCAATGCAAGATAATATATATTTGTCAGTCAACCATGACAATGTGTATTTGTCAAGCAAGATAATATGTATTTGTCAAGTTGAATGCCTAGTAGGTCACACTTTAGCTAGTACTGAATGCCCAGGTAGGTCACACGAGTGCTCATCAGCTAGCAAATCATGACAATGTATATTCGTTAGGTCGAACATGACAATGTATATCCGTTAAGCAAGACAATGTATATTCATCAACTCAACTATGACAAGGTATATTCGTCAAGTAAGACAAGTATATTCGTCAGGTCAAATGCTCCTTCCGAATAAGTAGATATTCAACATTTCAAGCTCATGGAAATTCAGCTTTATTCAAATGTCAATCGACAAAGGTTGTTTCCTAGGTCTTTATTGATGATGTATAGGCCTTCCAAGTTCAAACATAGTATCTCGTTATTGGCCTTGCAAGCTCTAGGAAGGATGAGGTACAATGTGAGGTCATCGATTTTAAGTCTTAAACTCGGACCTACCTGCATAATACTTTGCTAAAAATTCATTCAAAAATTAGTAACCACAGATATAAGAATCTAAGGAACAACTTGGGTGCTTGTATTAATTTCCAAATAGCATTATAAGATTAAAAGAGCAAGCTTATCCTGACTTTCTTTGTAGCCTAATTATCGGAGCCATCATTATGACTATTCTTGTCATTGCTCCTCTCTTTACTTTGGTTAGAGGTATTCACCTTATCCTTCTGATTAGACCTCTTCGGGTTAAAGGTCTCCTCCCACCTGATCTCTTTGGCAGTTCGTTCAAAAAATTCGCCCAGGTCCCTCATTGGAGACTTGTATATGTTCTTATACAGCTTACCATTCTTGCGGTGTCCCATTGAGATTGCTGTTAGGATGCTCTCATATGAGGGACTTTCTACGTTATTGACTTCGCATTTGAACCTGGTGATGTAGTTTTTCAGTGACTCATTTTTCTGTTGAAAGACTGTTGCGAGGTGGTAGGATGGCACAAGCTGCCTTTTCAGTACCTTATATTAGTTAATGAATCTCCTCTGGCACTCTTCCCAACTATTAATGTTATGAGTTGGGAGAATCCTAAACCATATCTGAGGTATATCTCTAAGAATGGCTGGGAAGATGCAATACTTAACCAAAGGGTTAGCCATTTGAAGATCCATCTGAACATTGAATACATCCTAGTGGTCATATGGGTCACTATCTCCATTGTACTGTGGATCAATCCTTCTAGTGAATGGTGTCCTCTCCTCATAACGACCTCCACTACCTTGAGCTAGAGGGGGTACCTTTAATTGTTGTACCCTCTGTAATAATTGTTCTACCATATGGTTTTATGCTCTAAGTCAGTGGCTAGAAAATTGCTAGCTCCTTTTACTTCCCTGGTTGTGGGAGTAGCAAACTAAGGTCACATACCTCTGACTGGATTTGTTCAGGCCTTCAACTTAACACAAACCTTTATGTCACTAATTATTATCATCTTTGCAAGCTCGATAGACTTTCGATTTTGTCTGTGAGCTGGAAGAATGAGCTGGGTCAACACATTGAAGCATTTTTATTAGCCTCTCCTCTTGAGTCCCCTTCGTGTGGCTGTTGGGGTACTCCTTCAAGTACAGCGACCCCAACCTACTTCTGCGTGCCCAAGGCTTGTGCCTATGTTAGCTTCCTAACCACCTTAACCAGCTCTTTCATTGTTTTCTCAAGTGTTTCCTGACATTGGTACCACGTTTGCACTTCATCAGTTACAAGAACAATAATAGAAGGTTGGTAGTGGGCCGTGGAAGGCAAGCTAGCAGTGATACTTGTAGCAGGGATGCTAGAAGTGTCTACTATAGGAAGAATTGGTTCCCATTGCTGTTCTACATGACCTTCTAGCTGGTCAACTGGAACGTCTGAACTCCTAGTTGTTCTTCTTTTAGCCATTGCACTTGGATGGAAAATCAATTAGAGTGCAGTTTAGGCCCTCCTTCTAGCGCCAAAATATTGACGTGTGAATTTTGTCAACCAAGAAGTTTAAAAACCTAAATTGCAAATAGAGAGTGTGAAAAGAGGGAAAGAGAGAGAGAGGAAGAGGAAGAACAGAGTGACATAAAGAGTTTCTAATGTGGTTCAACTTAATGCAATGCCTATGTCCATGGTAGTATTATTTCTCAGTATTTTTGTTGAATTTTTGCATCTGTTTATATATGTTTGTACTATGATTCTTTATATTTTGCAAAGTAACCATCTATATGGGTTCTCTTATGTCTTTTTTTTTTCATATCCTTTTTTCTCCCTTTTTGTACAATGATTTTAATCTCTATTTATGGTGGTAAGGAGTTACAAGTTGCGCGTACATTAGTAACTGAAAAATATCTTACAAGTTGAATCCTGCAAGTTGTTCTTTTCTTGGGTTTAACCACAATGAGCTTCTAAATGGCTGGGGAGGTGTGCTTTGAGTTGTGGGCTGATCCTCGCCCCTAACAACTTGAGATTATTGCTTAAACCCTTATAGATTAGTGACTTGAGTTTGCATATTGGCGAGCGAGCTGATGCCTTGCTTTGGCAATCTTAATGTTAGTTAAGTTGAGCCTTTATTAGTTGGGCTTACCCATTGAGCTTCTATCAGCTCATTTATATGATTCCAAAAATACTCACAATAATACCCTTATAATTAAAAATAATAAAATATCTATTTAAAAGTAATACAAAATTATAAGATTTCAATTCCTCAAATTATATATCTAGGGTAAATAAGTAATACTATAATGCCAATAAAATAATAATTATACATATAAGTTAAATAATTAAGTCATATTCTTTATATATTCAGTACACTAATTGCTAAAAATCTCTAATATTTATTGATAGTATGACATTTGTTTATTTTTTAAGACTAGCCTTAACTCTCTTTATATATCAATAAATTCTAATTCATTAATTTTTATTTTATATTAAATAATTTTATATAATTTATAAATAATATAAAAATATATAATTTTAAATTCTATTATTAAAAATATAATATCAAGATATTTTTATAATAAAAATATTGAAAAGCTGACATTGTTTTATTCTTTATTAACATAAGGATAATTTTAGAATATATAAATGATATAAGGGATAAATGTGTAAAAAGTTTAATTCATATATAATGGAATGACTAATTCTATTGCTTTGGTGATGGAAGGGATTCCATTATTTGATGAAATGGTCACTTCCTAAGAAATGAATATTCTTATTTTATAATGTTTATCAAACAAACTTTTTATTTATTTTCATTCTGATTTTCATTCTATCTCATCTGTTTCATTCAATTAAATATAACATTAAAGTTTAGTCTCATTTAATTCATATATAAAGTTTTCAAAACTTGACTTAGCCTTTTAATCTATATTGATCTATTATCTTAGTAATTATTCTTTAAAAATACTATTAATAATTATAATACTGTAAAATAAAGGTAAATATCATGATAAAAATTATTAATTAGTCATTCAGATAATCATAATATGTATAATATTATAATATATGCTAAAATTAAGAGAAGGATATAAATATTAAAATTCTTCCATACACTTTTTAAAAATGTATATAATTTTTTCTTTACATTATATAATAATATTATATATATTATATAAATTTATATATAAAAAAATATGGACCCGCCTAATAGGCCAATAGACTAGACTTTAATAAATATAGCCTAACATATTTTACAAAACGGATGAAAAGTTATACTTAAATCTATTCTATTTTGTACATAACTTAATTTCATTAGGTCAAAAATAGATTAGGTCCCTGATCAACTGTAGATTAGGCAACCTACTTCTATCCCTAGATTTAGCCGGAGCCAACTCTACATATAATATATCAAAATAAAATTTCCCTTCACGAGGTTCATTCAGCCTTAAAAAAAAATTAAAATAAAATAATCTCAAACACTCCAAACCTGTAAGGACAATGAACTTGTTTGGTTTGTGTCTGAAGTGTTTAACAAATTTAATAACGGATTTGAATGATTTTTGTTATGTTTGGGCCTACAGATTCAAATTATATACATATAAAACCCTTCTAGCTGGAGTAATCCGATAATCTGCGTTGCCTGATAAAACTGAAACCCGAATGTCAAAAGTCAGGACCGAGGTTCAATGCGATGGTGTAAGAAATTCGGTATGCATATCATGGTTGCGGAAAAATATGATACATATATATATATATATATATATAAATCTCAATATTAAACTAAATATTTATTCTTTATAATTTATTTAAATTTGTAATTTTTCTTTATAATTAGATATTATATTTTTATTTGTAATTAACTCAATAGAAATATTAATTTAAAAATTTTCTTCTATGATTATTTTATGTGACCAATATTTGTAAATTTATGGAGTTATATGGTATCATAATAATAAAAAAAATCATTTATTTGAATGACAAAATTGTTACATTGTGAAGGAAATATCAAGACAAATATAATAAAATCAAATCCAATAAAATTGATAATATGTATGATTAAAATTAATATTTTTTATTCTCTTTATAATTTTTATGACTATGGTTTTAGTTTCTGCATCTCTATGTCATGATGTAACTAAAAAAATCTAAAAAAATATTAATTAAATTAGACAATTGTAAGAAACTTTTAAATTAATTACAATAGGAAGTTAATTATAAAATTAGCCTCTAGGTTAATTAAAAAAAGTATAATGACAAAATCACAAATTGAAACAACTGCAACCAACAAAAACTTATCTTAATCTAAACTAAAATAAAGTGTATTAAAATCATTAATGTTTATTAAAGTTTTCTAGCTATCGTATTATATATTTCATTAATTATTTTTAACATATTGACAGCGGTCTCCCTCCTACTCCTACAACTAATGTCTTGGAGGTCATAAGAATATTGAATGATGAAGTAATGCATTGTATCTTGAAGATGTTGTAGGTTTTCTTTTTAGTTTTTCATAAAACTTTGTAACTTTATACATAAATTTTTACCCTTTTTTATTTAAAAAAATTATAATTTTGATGGCTTTATATGAAACAAAAATATAACAATTATAATTTCATTTACAAAAGTTGCATCACTAAATTTTTTTAAAATTTTAGCTTTTATGGAAGAGTTACAATTTTTATTAAAAATTAAAAAATTATCTATATATTTATTTAATTTTTTTTAGTACGTATTCACACATGACCGTGAATATTGTGTTGAGCCTGGATGTCTATCGCTGTTTGTTCACTTTAACTTTATTTATTTTATTGGAAAATATCTTTCCAAGGAAAATCTTATTTATTTATATTTATGTAAATGATTTTAATGTTATTTATATATCTCGTGATGAATAAAATAATGTATAGAGGCATAGCAATAGGGAAATTTTTCTCTAAAGTAATGGATGTTATTTTCTGTCACATTTCCTAAATGTAACATTGAACAAATAAAATTTTTTCTGTAATTTTAATATTTTATAGTTATAAACATAAGTAAACGAGATTATTCCCATAAAAATATTTTTGAACAAAATATGTATGATGATGTGTATTTTCTCTCTAACAAATTGATATTTAATATCAAAATACTTTATATAGGTGGTAAGTTTATTATTATTTTGAAAGAAGTTTACTACGGTAACATAATTGCAATATGTGGTTAAGGTCCTAGAAATGTTTTCTACAACTTTGAATCCAAATTTTATATTCCTTAACCAAATAGTCTCACAAGTGACTTTACATAATACATCTTCTCCTGTCATCGTAAAGATGTATCCAAATATCAACTTCCTACCGTTTGGATAATTCACAATCTCATAGTCAAAATAGTCTACAACAATTAGATCGTCAGATCTACGATAGGTTAGCATCAATTTTTTTTCAATTTTACAAGTACTTTATAACTTTCTTTACAATAGTCTAATATTTCTTGTCAAGATCATTCTAATATCTTCCAAGTACACAAAACACATATGCAATATCAAGATATATACAACTTGAGCATACAACAGGCTACTAACAATGGAAGCATGTGGGACTTACTTTGTATATTTGATTTTTTCATTATTTTAGCGATATTGGGCTTTAAAAAGAATCTCACCTCCTCTGGAATGGTGCAATACTTGAAGAGCACATAAAAAACATATTGAACCTTCTCAACATGTCTTCAATGTATCTTTCATATCTAAAATATATAAATAATTTATACTTTGTCTCAATCATAGAGCTCATAATATTATTTTCTAGGAAAATATCATCAATATAAGACTAGAAATATAAATCTGCTTATATCTAACTCTGCTTTATGTTTCTTGAGTTCAAGGGAAGCAACAATCTCAACAACCTTAAGATACCATTGTCTAAACATTTTATTCAAATCATATTTATGAATCCTTTCAATCTACATACTAAACATTCTCTTTCTTTCAATCTACACACTAAGTGTTCTTTACTCTTTTCTTAGAAACCATTTAGTTCATTTACACAAACAATTTCTAACTAATCACCATTCAAGAAAACCATCATGCATTGGTAAAGCTCCAAGCTAAAATGAGCTACTAATGTCATATCAACTCAAAACAAGTCTTTAATTAAAAAAAATATGAAAATTTTCTATAATCAACACCTTCTTTCTGCATGTGAACTTTAGCTACTAATATGGCTTTATACCTCTTAATTACCCATTGCGTATCCCTTTTGGTCTCAAAGACCCTCTTGCATCTGATAGGATTATAATCAATAGTTAACTTTGTATAATCTCATACATTGTTATGGACCATCAAAACAATCTATTATTCATAACCTTTATCCATTCTAAAGAATCAGGACTTGAAATACTCTCTTAAAAAATAGATGATATTATTATCATTATTGACATCAAATTTGTGCTCCTGTAGGTATATCACATAGTCATTAGCAATTTTTGGTCTACAAGCCATTTGTGATTTCCTCAAAAATATTTCATTTACTGGACTTAGTTCTTTTCTACTACCAACAGAGCATTAAGCTCTTCCAATTTCTACCAATGGTTTTTCATATGTTATATTGGACCATCTTCTAGATCTTTTGGATCAATTCAATTTATTTTTCAACTAGTGACAGTGCTAGTGAAATAACAAATTGCACCTCTCTAAGAGAGATGTTATACGATCTTTCACTCCCAATATCCGATTGGTCCACAAAATAAACAAAATGAGGTGTTTCTATTACCTTGATGGTGTGGATTGGATAATAAAATTTGCTATTTCTATAGTTGTTACAATATTTAATAAAGTGACAATCAACAGTTTTTGGATAAAGTTACTTTGTAAATGAACTATGTGACTTCAATTCAAATATACAACCCCAAACATGAAAATGCTTAAGACTAGGCTTTTTTTTCTCTACAACAATTCATATAGTTAGGTATACACTTATTAGGAACTTGATTTAATATATACACCATGGTCTTTAAAGTATTGGCCTATATAAAGTCTAGTAAAAATGAATGTACTAACATACATCCAATCATGTCCAGAAGCATGTAATTTCACCTTCTTGCGATCCAATCTTGTTTAGGCATTCCAGGCATAATGTTATTGGCCTCAAAATTCACAATCATGGAGATATCTTACAAAAGAATCAGAATTTCCATTAGTTTCATTGTATCTTTTTAGCACTTACCATCTTTATGAGAACTAATGTTCTTGATTTTCTTATTATTTTGAGTTTAATTTCAACTTTAAATATCCCAAATGAATTTGAGGATTCTAACTTTCCAATAGATATTTCAACCTAACAAAAAATTGATCAATTATCAATGAAGGTGAAATATTAGTATTCATCCATAGCACTAGGGTGATTAATCCACTTACATTATTGTGAACCAATTCTATAGTGCATATAACATTTTGTTCTTTTTCCCTTTCTAGGTCTAACAAGGAGTATCTCCCTTGATACAATTAGTATACACATAAAAAATTGATAAGTCTAGGTTAACAAAAATCAATCAATCTATCCTTCTATGGAGATATCACCTAGACACCCATGCCATAGCATAGAGGATCTCACATTAATATAACTAGAAAATAAATTGGAAGCAACTATTTCTAAATGTTCATTTCACATTTTTCCACTATTTTTGATCTAATTACTAGCTTTCTATTACTTAACTTCTTCTTGTTTCTTGACACCTATAATGAATTTGTAATGTAAATAATTACACCTCTGTCTAACCATCAAATATTTGATGGAACTTCTCACTAGAGCTAGCAAAACATCTTGATCTATTGTGATGCACACTTAAATAAGGTTTCTTATTGTCCAAAATTAGGTTCATTTGGGTGTGACTAATTCTTATGCTCAACATTTAATCTGTGTAAAACAAGTTGAGCATAGAGACTTAATAACATAATATTTTACTCATTTATTTGTCCTTATACTTATCATTTTAAGGTCTAAAATGATATGTTTCCAACTGTGTTAGTGTGTATTTGTGATTTTGTGCCAATTGGATTCATTTTATAAATTTCTGCATAATTGGCCATTTTGAGCAATTTCTGTAATCTGGCCATATCTTGAGCTACACTTATCCAATTGATGTGATTATTATCTTACAAGAAAGCTAAGAGATGGATATACAACTTTCATGAAGATTGCAAAAGATAAATCACATAATTTGTCATCCAAAATTGGAGTTGAAATCAGAATCAGAATGCTACCTAGCCCTATCCCTGGTAGCCTAACCTCCGAACATTCATCAGACCATAACTTGAGTTACAGAGGTCCAAATGAGGTGAAACAAAGTCCAAATGGAAGCTAACACATAAAGCCACAATTCATATGAATATTCTTATGCTAAATGAACAAATTGGACATGAAAAATAGGCTGCAAGTTAGAGGCAGAGAAGATGCAAAAATGGGCCCTGCAGATTTGAAGTTTCAAGGCCACAATTGGCATGATTTTTGAGCCCATTGCAACATCCTTTGATCCAGCAAAAACCTAGCCAATAGGAGACACAAAAGAGAGGAGAAAAAGTGGAGAAATTAGTCTTCCAAAGAGCCAAAACATGCAATGGCAGAGGTTTCCATCCAGACTAGCCATCATTGTCTACTCCCACTAAGCATGTTGCCTTCTCCTTGTCTACCTGGGCAAGATCATTTGAGTGAGAGTTTTTCATTCAATTTTTTAGAGTGTTTTAGGGTAGTTTTTCAGGGCAGAAAACAAGCTTTTGCTCTCTCCTTTTTCTGTATTTTTTGCACCTCCATGGAAGGCTAACTGTTGTAACCAGTCCAAGGGGCTACAAGCTTGAAGATTAATGAAGAGATCTTGTTCTTTCATCTTGCCTTCAATTGTTGGTCAGTTAT
>JANHAO010030766.1:0-10070 GCA_026873985.1 Saraca asoca
CTATTATTAAGGTCTTATAAATAATTAAAAGAAATTTTGGCATAAAAATATATTTTAATTAAATAATAATATATTTAAATATATATTTATTAATTATGTTAAATAAAATAATTTTTTAATATAACAATCAATAAAGTATAAATAATTTATGTATTATATGTTCATTTTATTTAATTCAAACCCAACCAATTGGATTGTATTTGTGCTGATTTGGTCTAATTAATAATTAAATTTGAAAACAAAAGTACAAATATTAGACCTAATTTTTTTAGACTCAAACCTTATTGTTTTGGTCTAAGGGGTCGAGCTAGGTAGATCACCTCACCCATGCTCAAGTCTATTTCCCAATCCAAGCAGACATGCTTCGCATTTATAAAAAACAATATTCTGGATGGTTGTCTGAATGCCAATTGATAGTATCCACTCAATGAAAGATGAATGTTCACTGCACACCGATTGATTAAGGGGTGGACCTAATTGGACCCACTTAGATTTGAGGGGGAGTAATGATTTTTCAATTGATAGTATCCACTCAATGAATCAATCGATTGCATAATCGATGTAGAAACAAAAATATTTATAAATTGAGGAGGAGTAATGATTTTTCAATTTTTTTCTGCTTCCCGTGTTTTATTATTTTTTATGTTTCAAAAGGGGGAGAAAAAGCATAGAGCTTCATGTTTTATGATATTTTCTCCCTCAAAATTATTTTACTTTGAACCTCATCTAAAATTATTTGTCAACATAAAAAAGGGAAAGATTGTTAGCGTAGATTACTCCAACCTACATATTTTCCTTGATTTTAATATTGAAAAATAATTTTATCTAACAATATACCTTAGTGTTTTTGATTTGCAGGTTCAAGGATACTTGATTCAAGATTCAAGAAATCTAAGCTTAGTTTTTAGGATTTATTTCTTCGATAGGATCTTTTATTAATAAGCTCAATTAATATTTGATCCAAATACTTTTACCCAAACAATGAAGTAGAAAAATCATTTGAAAAAAACAAAGTTTTATTAAACTATTTTATATATCATGAATCGATTTGCACATCGATGTATTGAAGACCATATGAAAAATTCATATCATAATCGATGTTATAATTGGTGCATGAAGTACAGATTTGAAAAATTATTTTACCAAAGATTTTGAAAATTGGCCACTTCAATGCAGTAATTGATGCGAAGACTATGAACAATAGACTACACTTCAATTACTACATCGTTGAGTTAGTAAATAATAAACTGTAATCAATGTGTCAATCGATGCAATAACTGAAAGTTAGTTATTCTATTGTAGACAATTTCAACAGTTATTCAAGCCTAATTTCCTTCCCTATGTAAATGATTCTTCATAGTTTTTCTATACAATTAAGTGTCAAATCATTTAAGAAAGTGCTAAACATGATTTTCTCTCAACTTTTTTAAATCTTTGAGATTTCTTCAA
Source organism: Saraca asoca (assembly GCA_026873985.1). Classification (NCBI taxonomy): domain Eukaryota; kingdom Viridiplantae; phylum Streptophyta; class Magnoliopsida; order Fabales; family Fabaceae; genus Saraca; species Saraca asoca. Next base: position 1,450 of record JANHAO010030766.1, read on the forward strand.
TCTTATTGGACCAAAGATCACCTGAGTTTATTGTAGTTTGTTTGAGATTTTCATCTCAAATTTTGGTATTGTATTTTCAATCCCTTTCCTATTCTATTTCTTTTTATTTGAGATTTCTAGGAATCAGTAATCTGTATAGGTCTAGAAGAGCTTGTTGTAATTCTTCTAGGTTAGCAAAAAGCTTGTTAAATTCTTGTGTGTTTATTATAAAAATAGGTATTTCAGGAGCCTGATAATCCTGATAGTTTTGCTTTTAATTCAAGAGGTCCATCAGTTGAGAAAGATCAAGTGGAATAAACTTGAATTGTGACTTCAATTCAAGTTGAACCACTTTAAAAACCTATGTCTTCAGCTTTCATTTTTTCCAACTATATTTTAATTGCTATTGCTATCCTTCTTTAACTTTCATCATCTTTACACTTATTGGTTAACAATTTTTGACATATCTCATCCAAAGAAAAATCAATATTTAATACTAGTGTATACGATTCTCCAATGAGAAAAGAGCAAGATCCGTTTATTTCCACCAATTTGATTTTCTTTACTGGGACCATCACATTCCATTTTTCAATCTTCCATGTGTTGGAGACGGGAAATTTAGAAAAGTTGCCGTCCAAATCAAGTAGTGGATGTAGATATTAAGACATTCCATTTTTTTAGTCTTTCATGCGTTGTGCATTTCCATTTTGGCAGCATATATATCAAAGTCTTCCATGAGCAACTTTTATCATCCTTTATTGGTAGTCAATTACCACTGTATGTTTCATAATGACAAATCTTCTAAGTCCTTCAGAATGCATGTTGGTCAATTTTTTGCCATTTTTTTGGTCTTCTTCTTGTCGAGTACATATTCAATTCCATAATTTCAAGCAAGATAGTGCTTGGTATGTTTAGAAAATTTTGTCAATTTTTGTAAAAATTTAATAGAAAAGATAAAAATTATAATTTTTATTTAAAATCCTTAAATTCTTTTATAAAAAATCACGTGTTTGTGAGAATTTTATTTATAATAGTGTATAAAAATTTATAATTCCATCATTTAAAATTATGTATATAAAAATTACAACTTTTAATAAAAAAATAACAAATGATATAATTTTTTTTTGTGACAGTTATTAAAATGCATATCAATATGTATTATGATATGTATTTCTTAGAGTAAGTAACTATACATAACCTTTCCAGCAAATATGGGTTTAGAAATGTATTAATATTTTAGAAGACAAAACTTATTAGATGATTTTTTTTTGTGAAGTTATTAAATCTTATTAGAAGACAGTTATAGATATAATCTGGTACCATGAACTGGGCTGGCAAAAGATTAGTAGGAGCGAAGTCAGCAAAAGAAGCCTAGCATGCCTAAACCACGAGGTCACAAAGTGGAGGCATCAGCTCGCTAAGTAATAGCCCCCAGCTCGCTGGAGACATGTCCCAGATCGCCAACAATCCGAGCTTGTGACCTGCTCGAGCTTAATATTGCTAAATAGCAGCAACCCCTGTGTGCGAGCTCTAACTTTGTAGGGCACACTATCTTACCCAGTTAGAAGCCCGTTGAGGTCAAGCATGAAGCCAATGCTAGACAACTTGCACTGCCCATCTACAAAAGAAGCTTGCAAGGTCCACATGCAGAAAGTGTTCTACAGGAGCCAAATTTGTGGGGGTTTAATTGTCTTTTACATTTATTACTTGATGCATAAGATGTACAGTTTATTATATTACACTTGTACCCCTCTCACCTTTTATAAAATAGGAGAAGAAGCCATTGTATTGAGGAGGCTAGACAATGGCAGAAATTCTGCTGAAATAAAGTGAAAAACTGAGAGAGAAGCTTTGTAATAATGAAACTTTGTAAATCTTTCTCTGCAACAAAATAATACCTTAGACATAAGGATTAGTATTTCCCGATTTTGGCCAAACCACATTAAAAATATGTTGTACTCATCTTGTTCTTGCTCCATTATCTTTTATTTGCTACACTTGTTCACGTTTGTTCAACTAGGTTACAGTTTGGGTCCGAAATAACCCCTCTGGTTGGCTAGATTTAGCTTAATCAAAATTTACCATCAATATTTTTGCATCGTCAATATTTTGGCACCCTCAATGGGACCTATCTATTTTTTGGGTTATTTTTTGTATTCTGGATTAATTTTCTGTGCAACAACAATGGCCAAAGGGAAAAACACTAGGAAGTAAGATGCTGCCAATAACCAGCTTGAAGGCTATACTCTGAGTTATTCTATTGCGAAAGACACTAATGATTAGCCTCTCTCAGCTCACCGTCAACCTATTGTTACAATCCCAGAGACCAATGAAGTGTAGGCATGGTGTCAATGCCAGGAAGCACTAGAACATTTAGTGAGAAAAATGGTTGAGGCGTTTCAAATGCTAGCACAAGCATAGGCTTAGGGAGTGCAAAGGCAGGCCGAGATCACTACACTCGAGAACGTTCACCAGTAGTAGTAGGCTGGAAATTTGAATAGGACCAATCAACAGCGTACTTCATGTCATTTCTCATGCGACTAGGAAGATAAGAGGAGCCATTGGGCTTCTAGCTAGCAATCTGAAGGGTTGTCTTTGTTGGTAGAAGAGTTGCTACAAAAGGTAAAATAGTTAGAGACACACCCCCAAGCTTGAGGTAACCAAGGACGCTCCGAGGAATGAACACCCTTTTCCAAGGAAATTAAGATGGAGCCTCGCCCTCACAAGCTCAAAATTCCTACCATCCTACTATACAAAAGGGATAGCGACCCACGCCACCACCTGGACATGTTCAATGTTCAAATGGATCTCTGAACAAGTAATTCCCTAATCAAATGCCATGTCTTCCCAACTTCAATGGGAGATACACCTCAGACATGGTTTAGCATCCTTCTGACTCGCAGCATCAATAATTGGGAAGAATGTTAGAAAAAATTTCTCAATCAATACAGGGCATTGAAAAGGTAGCTTGCACCCCCTTATCATCTCGCTACGATCTTTCAACACAAGCATGAGTTGTTGAAGGATTACATCACTCGGTTCAAGCATGAGATTGACCACGTGGGGAGCCCGTCTAATAAGAGAATCCTGACGGCAATCTCAGTAGAGCTTTGCAAGGATGGTAAACTATATAGAAGTATATACAATACCCGGTGGTGGATCTGGGCGAATTCTATGATCGAGCTGCCAAGCAAATTAGATGGAAAGAGACCTTTGGTTCAGAAAATCAAAGGGACGAGGTGAGTAACTTTGAGTAGGGTAAGAAGAGGATCAATCATGGAAACGTCAAGGCTAACTTTGATAGCCATCCAATGAAGAAAGCCAAAACTAAGCAACCTCAACACCTAGGTCACCATGAGCATTACAATGTCCTATCAGACACTTCAAAAAGGATATTCACAACCAAAAAGGATAAGGAGGACTTTAGGAAAACTTATCCTGTCAGAACTCCCCCCGAATGTCATGACATTAGGAACTTCTGTGCTTACTACAATGAAATCAGGCACTATACTTCAAATTGTCAAGCTCTCAAAGATGCAATTGAAAACCTCATCAAGAAAGAGCATTTGAGAGATTATGTAGTCTGGCCTACAAGGTAGTAGCCTTCTCAGCCTCAGCAAAATCCTGAACAAGGAGAGACGATTGCAATAAGAATCATATATTGATCTTGTAACATGTAGAAGTAGCCCTAGTTTTTATGTATGTCTGGGTAAACCTTTTGTGAAGTTTTAATTCTTTAGTAAGCTCTCAAGAGCCAAGTTCACCCATTCATCCAAAGAAATTGTATCCTTTAAAAATTAAAGAATTTTGATTTGCAATTAAGTGTTACACTAATGCAACTTACTTCCCGGCACTGCATTAATGTGACCTATTTGCTGATATCACCCTAATGTGACCTCGCGTTCATGCATGTGACCTACTTTTCGGCACCACATGCATGCAGCTCCTCAAGTCCATGTGTGCAACCTACTCTTCGGCACTGCACATATGTGACCTCGCTCATGCATGTGACCTACTCTTTGGCACCATATGCATGCACCTCCTCAAGTCCATGCGTGCAACCTACTCTTTGGCACCACACGTATACGACCTCCTTCTCATGCATGTGACCTACTCTTCAGCACCATATGCATGCAAACCTATTCTTCGACACCACATGCATGCAATATACTTGTACCCGCAAGGCATAACTCTCATGTGACTTGATGCTCACAGCTCGCATGTAACTTACTACCAAGAACAACCCTCATGTGATCAACTTATACATTACTCATGTTCAAGACACTTTGCTCAAGTTTACCACTCACTAAGAAGCATAGCCGATTGGTTATTTGAATATCTCATTTTATTTGCAGAAGTTTATATCATTTTTTATTTGCAATGGGTAGAATATTCAAGCAATGTGCAAGAAACATGAAGAAGAAATTCATTCTTTAAAAGCCTTATTTAATAAGGTACATTTACATTAGAAGAGTTAAAATACAGGTCGGAGAAAGCCTACAGTTATCAGATTTTAAAAAGAAAGCCAGCCGCGAGGAGATGAACTCCCATTGACCAAAAGGCCAAGGAGTATGCTGGATCCCTAACTTTCTTCTTCCAATCATCCTCCCCAGCCACAAGTTCCTCCTCAGGCTCACCCTCAACATTGAAAATTTTGAAAAAGTGAGCCAGGGTGGTTGAAAAGGAGGAACCTCACAACATTTCCATGAGGACATAATCCAAGATTCCCGTAAGATCTCTCGACATTCTTGAAAAACCATACATAAAGATTTCTTAGGTAGCATACTATATACGCCTCACCAGAAAGGCACTTCATTTGAAAAATGGGGGGCTCATCTAAGGCACCCATCAGGTCACTCAGTGAAAAAAGAAGAAGGACTTCCCACACTTTAAATAGACTGGCCCAGTCTCACTGAAGAGTCCAAAAGGATCTCCCAACCGTCTTCATTAAATGCCTTGGAAAATAATGAGGCAGATGCACCAGTGATCATGAAGCATGTACAATAGAGGACAAGGCCTAGAACAGATGAAACGATGGGCTAACCTCAGACTTTGACTGCACAGCAACTTATAAGTGAAGATTACTAGCAAATTGTAACTCCCAATTTGCAAAGCAAATTAAGAGTTGGGGGGCCAATTTTATGGGTAGATTCTAGTACCATGAATTGGGCTGGCAAAAGCCCAGTAGGAGCCAAGTTAGCAAAAGAAGCCCAGCACACGTAAATCACGAGGTCACGAAGCAAAGGCGTTAGCTTGCTAAGCAATAGCCCCTAACTCATTGCTAACATGTCCCAGATCGCAAATAATTTGAGCTCGCAACCTGCCTAAGCTTAGTATTGCTGAACAGTAGTGGCCCCAATGCGTGAGCTCTAACTTGCTAGGACACATTGTCTTACCCAGCTAAAGGCATACTGAGGTTGAGCATGAAGCCAATGCTAGACAACTTGCACTGCCTATCTGCAAAAGCAGCTTGTGGGGTCCACGTGCAAAAAGTGTTCTATAGAAGCCAACTTACAGAAGTTTAGTTGTCTTTTACATTTGTTACTTAATGTAATAGATGTACAATTTATTATATTACACTTGTACCCCTTGTCGCCTTTTATAAAATAAGAGGAGATGCCATTATATCAGGAAGGCTAGACAGTGGCAGAAACTCTGCTGAAATAAAGTGAAAACTAAGAGAGAAGCTTTGTTATAGCGAAACTTTGTAAATCTTTCTTTGCAACAAAACAATACCATGGATGTAAGGATCGGTACTACCCTATTTTGGTTGAACCACGCTAAAAATCTATTGTACATGTCTTGTTCTTCCTCCGTTATCTTTTGTTTGTTGCACTTGTGCATGTTTGCTCAACCAGATTACAGCTTGGGTCCGAAAGAACCCTTTTGGTTGGTTGGATTTAGCTGAACTGAAATCCACCGTCAACAAAGACAAAATATGGTTTTAGACAAAACTTATTAAATATATTTTTCTTAATGTATAAAGTTTAACAATGTTAGTGGTTTGTTTGTTTGATTGTGAGTTAGTTATAAAAATTGTGATACTCAATTAATATTTACATAATATAAAATTAACTATCAATTACTAGTGATTTTTCTGTAATATTTTATTTTTTATAAATTATTATTGATATATTTTAATTTTAATTTTTATTCCTTTAACATTAGCATATGGCAAAAAAAATATTGCGATTTTATTTGCAAGAGTCGAGCCTATTAGTGTGGTTCCTTCTCACTGGTATTGAAGGAGTCCATATCTTCAAAAAATAAATAGAGAAGGATAGGTCTTCCAAGTCTTCCATTACACAACCTTTTTAATTCTTTAATTTTATGTCACTTTCATTTTTATATTTTTTGAAACTTTTAAATTTAAAATTATAAATTTTATATAAAAAGATGAAAATTTTCACATTTTTTTATGTATCATTGATTGATAAAGTTATAATTTTTATATGCTTTCAATTTGCAAATTTGATATTAAAGTACAACTTTTACTTAAATTTTTGCAAAAATTATATATAAAATTCTTACTTTTTATTAAAACTTTATAAAAATTTATAAAATTTTTGAGTATATATGAAATTATTACCCATATTTATAATGGTTATTAGAAAAAAAAATATCCCTCTATTCATGCATTGATTTGTTATATATGTTAATGATTTATATTTGATATATTAAAGATATATATATTTATACCAGAAATACAATGACATATACGAAATTAAATTACAACACATTTTCCAAATCAATTTTAAGCAACATACAATATGGAAAAGAAGTTCATGTAAATTTATATAAAAAATTACTTTTATAATTTTTAATTATGCTTTTTTTTAAGGGCCTTTAGATCATTAGATGCTAGTGGCAAACACAGAAGAAAACAACCACAAAACGGAGAAAGTTGGAGAGCTGGAAATTTACGAAAGCTATCGTCCAAATCACGCAGTAGATGTAATTACCAATAAGTCCTCTTTTTTTGGTCTTCCATGTGTTGTCCACTTTGGCGGCATATCAAAGTCTTGCAATTTTTATGATCCTTTCGTTTTTCTATTTGTTTGATTAGACTAAATGAACTTCAACATGAAAATTTAATAGAGAGTTTATGTTTTCTAATTGCTCACTCCGACTAAATGAACTTCAGTATGAAACTTTAATATAGAGTTCATGTTTCCATGTATTAATACGTATTTTTATGAGTTTTATAAATTTTTTTTCAAACTTTTATTAAAATTATTAACTTTTATATAAAAATGAACAATTTTTTCAAAACATATTTTTTTATATAACCTTGAATGGCAAAATTGTAATCTTTTATGTAAATATCAACCACTAAATCCACTGGCACAAAATAAATGTTAAACCTAAATCACATGACGTGAAAGATAAACCAAAGGTATCTTAATTATCAAAACTTAATGTTTATATGTCATAAAATCCAACCGATGTAGGCTTTATAGTCTTCTTCACTTAAACTGCCTGGCATTCTCATTAGGTCCATTAAATCTCATAGCCAATGATCCGCATTAATTAAAACATACGATTGATGAATGCTTTGATATCATTTGTCACATTACAAGTTTGACTGACTCAAGACAATTAATAGAAATAAATTACAAGGCCTAAAAAACTAGTTGGAGTTGACTAACTAATCAAGGTTGGTGTTTATATATGACGATCAAGTTAATGTGAGGCTTCACATGTGACACTTAAAATCCGTATACACTTATAACTTTTTATAAAAAAAATTACATGAATTATATAAAAATTACAACTTTTATAATTTATGTTATACTTTCCTAAAAACTTATAAAATTTCTGAGTATGTAGAGAAAGCATTACCCTATAAATTCCTAGAGTACCACCCTATATATATCAAAGTCATGGAACTTTTATGATCCTTTCTTGGTAGTCAATTTCCAGTGTATGCTTCACCATGCCAAGTCATCCAAGTCCTTCATCATACACGGTGGTCAATTTTCTATAATTTTTTTGATCTTCTCCTCAAGTACATATTCAGTCCCATAGTTTCAAGTAAGATAATCTTCCGGCACAATGGGAAAATTTTATGAATTTTGATGAAAATTTAACATAAAAATTATAAAAAATTATAATTTTTAGTAAAATTTTTCAAATTTTTTTATAAAAAAATTTAAAATTTATAAGAACTTTTTCATAACAAGTGCATGAAAAGTTACATAATTAATGCCACTTTTCAGCGACTCGACCTTTATGCTTCGTGTGAACTTAATCGCAAATTTTGACCTCAATTCTGTAAGGGAAACTACTGGGAAACTTGGAATTACACATTCTCAAGTTTGTATGGCTCTTCAATTAATCTCTTCTTTGCTATGCCTATATATTATCATCAGGCTCACAATAATTATGGGTATCAAATTATAAATAATTAAAATTTTTTACTAACAATAAATATGTTTTACTAGTTTTTTATGACGTAAAAATATATTTATCAATGATAACATAATATTTTTTTTACAATGCCAATGTATAAAAAGAAAAGACCGGTCTTTCCCACTACAAGAAATTCGGCTTTTAACGACGACTTTTGTCGTCGCTAAAGCCTTAAAAAGTCGTCACTAAAACCTTTAGTGACGACTTTTTTAACTTTCAGTGACGACTTT
>JANHAO010030767.1:0-10071 GCA_026873985.1 Saraca asoca
CTGCTAATGCAATCAAATGTTTTATTTACTTTCCTTTGAGGATATAAAAAAATATATTATTTAGAAGTAAATTTATATATTCCAATTAAATTAAGTTCTTTTTTATGTGATTTATTTAGAGTTAAATTTATGTATTCAAGATGAATTATATTTTTTTATGATTTTAAATCAGAAAAATAGTGTTTACATTATTTTATACAATTTTTTTCTCTTGTTAGAACAATAGATATTATTATCTTGTTGTAATAAAGATTTTTTGTAAGACACTACCATTATGAACTACAATATTATTATAATTCTTTTCCAAAATTTATATTCGTTATTCAATGGCATAGGCAGTTTTTTCCCTTTTTTTGTCTTTTGCTAAAATGCAAGAGAGAAATTAGGATGAAAATTCAGATAAAGAAGAATTTTAATTTTCTAAGCATTCAACAAAATGAGTGACAAAGGAAAAATAATTAAAATAGATGCATTAAATACTCTCTTAAATTGATTAGGCAACTATCTTTGGACTTGTCTCCCACCTTTCCTTTCTGGGAAAGAATCTCAACTGAAAGATCAAATCCAACGCCTTCCTTTGCTAATTCCTGGGTTTCTGTGTTTCTCTCTTCACAATAACCTGACATTTTAACCTGAAGACATGAAAATTAATGCTTCACTATCATCAATTAGCTTCCGCAGCTGTGGTGGTCCCTTCCGTTCCTCAAAACCCCTAATTTCATTCCCATCCTCGTGTTGTATAGTTTCTCATTTCTGCAATACGAAGTCTTCAGCCATGGCAGCCTCAATAACCACAGGCACATTAACCACCGCGGAGGCAATGAAAGCAGAGTCGACGAAACCCAAAGAGAAGGACTCTTGGCTAATTGTTGGCCTCGGGAATCCTGGCAAGAGATACGCTGGTACCCGCCACAATGTCCGTTTGCCGCTATCTTGGCTCTTTCTCTCTTTTAATTAGGTTCAAATAATATCTAATTGATATGTTTGTACTGGATAAGGTGTGAATTAGGTTCAAATAATATCTAATATCTAATCGAATGTTCTGAGCACTGGTTGGTGAATAATGTGTCGATTTATGTCTTGTGTACAACAACAGTGAATTTTGCATAGCTGAATGATTGATAGGTCGGAATCCACTTCAATATCAGTCTAGCTCTGACTTCATTTTGGAGCTCTATTTCAGGTGGGTTTTGAGATGGTTGATACTATAGCTGAAGCTGAAGGAATTACTATGAGCAGTGCTTCTTTCAAAGCGCTGTTTGGAAAAGGTTAAAGTTGCTTTTATCTCTTTTTAATTTATTTGACCAGAACATACGATGCACACTAATGTCTATTCAATTTAGTTTTTTCTTTATTCGTACTTGTGGGATATTTCTATTCGAATTATTATATCATTATAGAGATTAATAAATAATATTGTAATCTTACTTAGTTTCTTTTTAGCTTACTACAATGTCTGAGCGATTAGGCGGATTACGAATTTAAAACTGCTGTACGAGCCATTTCAGATATGCAATGGAACTTTTGATGTCGGTAAACATATTTATTGGTATGTTTCTTTCCTGTTTCAGGTTTTATTGGCAATACACCACTTATACTTGCAAAGCCACAAACTTTCATGAATTCGAGCGGTGAGTCCGTAAGTATCTTGTCTGGAGAATCTCATATGTGCGGGGTGGGGGACCGACGCGGACAGGGGAGCACCAGTATGTTATGAGTGCCTACATGATGAATGTTAACGAGACCCACATCCTATGGGATAGTAAGAGAGTGTATTCCGCTTTGAAAATAATCTTATATAAACAAATTATTAAAGAAGCAGAGCAATCAATAACCGTTCATATAATTTTTAGTTGTGAATAACTCTTGAATCCAAAGGTCTTGCTAAAAACGTAAAACCATTACAATTCATTTGATTGTGCAAGAATCCCAACATTCCAGCGAATGGGGCGATTCTATGAGATAATTTTATGAGAAGCTGATTATTTTCATTGTAGGATTATCTATTTTGCATAGAGAATTGTATTTTTCTATTTAATTCATTGCTTTGAGATTTGAAAACTTTGGTAAAAATACTCAATCTCTCAAGAGCTTGAACTTTCTATAGAATTACCCTTATGATAATTATCTGACCAGTGGCTATCAATGCTGTTGCCTTCGTTTATGAGATCCCCTTAAAGTAGCCTTGATGAAATGATAGTGCTTCAAGGTTATAGATGTAGTCAATGGATATTCCTTCGCTTATTATTTCTTTTCTTATGATACTGATTGGTTTGTTATCAAATATAATTCTAAGGTTGGTGCCATTGTTTCATATTACAAAATTCCACTGAAGCAAGTACTTGTGGTAAGTTATCTATGCCATGACTGATTTGTTCCTTTTCTTTACGAGTGGAAGCATAATCTTCAACAGTCTTCTGTTTATTATTGTCACGCACAGATCTTTGATGATTTAGATTTGCCTTTTGCAAAATTGCGGCTGCTGCCAAAGGGTGGACATGGAGGTCATAATGGGTAATTAAAACTTTTATACTTGCACTCTTACTCTATATTGCAGCATTTAGTAGTATTTCCACTGAAATTACACTTTGGTAAGGAGAAGTCAGGTTCATCCTTTCATCCTTCAAAACACTAACAGACTTGGTTGGCTTCCTTCTTGAAAAAAAAAGAGGAGATTTACTGTTGTGGTTATATGCCATGGATGAATTTTATGCAAGGAACTTAAGGAAAAGCATTCTTCTATCATCACTTATTCATGTGTCTAAGGCATTTCAAGTTCTTTCTTTTTTTAATCGTTCTCTTTTTGTTCTTGTTAATTGGATCCATAAAAACCTTTATTGACCTTGTTTCTACTTTCTGTGCAAGTGAGAGGACATAGTAAGACATTAGTTTTTTTTTTTTTGGCAGAATGAGGAGTATAATTAATCACTTCAAAGGAAGTGAAGATTTTCCTCGTCTAAGAATTGGTGCGCTCCTATGTATACAAAAGTGATTGCAGTACGTAATTCCTTTGCAGTGTTTGTTTATTGCTACTAAATTGATTATTTCGGTAGGCATTGGACGGCCCCCGGGTAAAATGGATCCTGTAGACTTTGTTCTTCGGCCCTTCAATAAACAGGAAAGGGAAGAGGTATGTTTCTCCATTGTTTGAACTCAGAAAAAACTGGCAAATGAATTGTGGATGCTAAATGTTAATAGAAATGTTTCAGTTGAATTTTACACTTCGACATGGATTGGAAGCGGTGCGGATTCTTTTGCTTGAGGGCATTAATAAAAGTGCAACATTTGTTAATAGTACCAAACGAATGGAGAAAATAGGTTAAGTTTCTTGATGTTGAGGATTAGTTTTTGGTAATTACCAACGACCAAGACAAGATTGCAAGGAACTTGAAGGGCCATCCTCATTTCAAGCTTCATTATCAATTGGATAGATGTATTTAAGAAATTTGCATCCATTTTTTTTTTTTTTGAGAGAGAGATGGTCCAGCGCGAAGAATTAGCATGGTGATGCCATGGACTCATCATCCATACCTCCTATTACATTTAATCAATTTTGGGCACTTACGCAGTGAATTAGTACACGATGGCCTGGAATCACCAGGCACTTGTACTGATTAGTGATCAATTCTTTGTATTTTTTAACCTTCTTACTTTCTTTAGTTATAAGGATCCTTCTGCGTATACTATGTAAGAGTGGATTGTTTGACTCATTTTCTTTCTCTATCGTTATGATATGGGCTACTCTACTCACCAATTGGTTATAGGTATAGTTTGATACACCTTGTTGCTGTACACACAAAACATTTCTCATTATAAGAGCTACATTCATTTTATTGAGTGAGAACGGTCTAAATGATATCATTGTGTATTTAACATATCATTTTTTACCATTAAATCCACCTCCCCTCCAAATGAGAGGAAAAAGAGGAAGGAAGAAATACATAATCTCGCCGCCAAAAGGGTCATAAAACTAGACTACTCTTGTTTAGCAGGGGCGTAACAAACTAATCATCATCAATGTAAAGTTCCAGTGAAGGAAATCACTCCTCCTCTCGACAAAAATGAGTTTGGGAAGGATTTCTTTATTTCCTTCCTAACGTCCACTCCACTCCGCACCATTTCTTACTTTCTTCCATGGTCTTTACAATTTTAAGGATGCAAATTCATGACATCTGGTAAAAGACCCCACATTCCTTTCCCCAGTGGAAGAATTGGAAAGGAAAATTTCCAAGGTTTCGACCCTCGGTAATGGCATAGTTTTCAAGTGACAAACAGGTTTTGCAGCATTAATGGTTTGACCTGTCTGATGCATAGTTCTTCAATGGGATAATTCTCGGAGGTGAAGTCTGACTTTTCTCCTATTCTGCTCGTGGTCTTTGGGGTCTTGCCGGTTACTGCCGCGTTAGCTTTTCTTGCATGCATGCGAACTGTTCGTCATTATGCCTCATCGAAAATATATTTTAATGGTCATGCTTATCTCAACCTCTTTGAATCTTTTTTTTTTCTTTTAATTCAAAGCTTTCAGACAATGGCGAGAGATTTCTGCTACAACTCCTCGATTCCCTCCTTGGATTGATAATTATGTATATGGTCACGCTTCTGATCATATAACTACATTAAGGAGTGGTATACTGGTATTTATATAATGTCAACCATCATTACAATCATCATCATATTTGCTACCTTGGTTGCCTACATCTGGTATATTGAAATCTTAAGCCGATATGAAAATATAGGATTACCCTAGAATTCAACATCTTACGGTATTAAATATTTCTCTCCATCGAAGTCATCAGAAATAACTTTTATATGTGTGTGTGTGTGTGTGTGTGTATATATATCGCTATAGCAAAATTAGCATACACCCCAAAAAGATAAGAAAGCATTCTTAAACATTCAATCATTAAAGCATCCTTTAGATGGCAACAAAAAAAGGGCAACCTTCAGGATAAGAACAAAAGAGTTTTTCTGATTGGATTGCTCCTCTAAATGTTGAGTGTCGTTTTAGACTGATTGAAGTGGTTTTCCTTTATTATTAGTGGAAAATATGTATAAAAGTAAAAGACAAATAACGTTTGGGGGGGGGGGGGAAGAAAGGAAGAAAACAAAAGGGAACTCAATGTGCTCTTGAATACAAGTCACTAAACCAGAGAGGAAGTAAGAAAAAGGAAAAAATTGAAAAGAACAAACCACAAAAAATTACCAACAATGCTGCATCCATTCTTTCTATATTTATTTTTTCACAAATTGGTAGGATTCATAATTCTGAACCACAAGGCATATAAGTGAATGAATTAAGAATTATTCAAAAATTACGTTCATGAAGAAACCTTTTTCATTTTTTGTACCATGCTAAATCCCATAATCACAGGCCAGAAGTTATTTTCTTTCACTTCTTTTCCCATTACAACCAGCCAACCAACATCATATATCATAAAGTTATCCCCAAAAATGCATGTAATAAAGCAAAGACTTTTGCATTTGCCAAAGTAGAAGTCCATTTTCGGCCTTATTATTTTGTTAGATACATTATTTTTAAGTTAAAATACACCAAACTCTCATATGCTTTAATTAATATGTATATAATTTCTTGATTTTTAAAAAGGTGTATCATATTTTTTTTATCTTAATTTGAGTGTATTTTACCCACAACGTATATTTTTCATTCATAAATTTGACAAAATACTCATATAATTATCATGTGATAAAAAAAAAGCTTTCATTTTCTTTCAAAAACTAAAATATAAGTGATTATTTTTTAATTTTAATCCAATTATGAAATTCTATATTAAAATTTTATATACATACAAAATAAAATATAAAGAGATGTCATCTTCTTTTTCAAAAAATTTATTTAATTTTTTAAAATTTTTTCTTTTCAAAACTTAAATTTTTATTTTCTTTCTAAAAAAATTTAGTTTTTTATATTTTTTTAAAATAATGATTTGTAGTGATCATATAATACATAATACTCATATTTTATTATGTATACATGTAAAAAATAAATAAATATAAATAAAATGCATATAACTAGAGTATAAGAGAACTACATGCTCCTTTTTAAATGTTAGAAAATATATTCTTATTTTTATGACTTTAAGTATGTTTTATAGCCTTATTTTGCAGGGAAGAAAGAAAAATTTTCCCTGTTTTTAAGACACAACCTAACAATTGTGTATCTTATTGCTCAAAGAAAAAGAAAAATAAATTCTATTTGCAAAGGGTTTTTTGATATACACTTAATTATTTTATGAAATAACATCTGTTAATATTTAAATTTAACTAATCTAAGAAAAATTGCAATCTATTTGCTGTCACATGTTCAGTTTGCTGTTCTTGTCATATTTGTGCGAAAAACTTATGAATGAATGAGTAGTGATTGGCCATCAATACATTAGCCCAGCCACCAACTTCCTACAACGCCATATTTAGGAGTGTGGGTGGTGGGTTCCACTCGCCAGTCGCCAGCACCTAGAACAATAGAAATACTATAGGGGCAGTAGCGGACCCCACCATTCAATCATGATGCACCGCTGCGGTAATTCTTCTAAAAACCACCACAACCAATTGCCACCAAACGACAAATTTTTGGCTTCGTTTTTAAAGCCCAACCAATAAAATGTCACCTACTTAAAACTAGACATCAAGAAAAAGAGTTTTATTTTTAATTAACAATAAATCATATAATTTTTAATATTTTAAAAATTAAAAAATACAACTACCAATACATATGAGGTCAAAACTAATATATAAACAGAAACTTTAACAAGTAATTTTTTATTAAATACAAATAAAAGTATAAGTTATATTAAAAAGCTATTTGATTTGTAGAAAATTTTATAAGAAATACAAATAAAAAATGTTTGGATTGCTTGATTAGTCACTAAAAATTATATTTTTTAGGGAGTTATACTTTTCATAAAGCAAGAGAAGTTACTTACGCAACTCCCTAACTACTTCTAATGTTATTAATAAAATAAAATATAAAATTATTTTTATAAAATTTAAATAATGACAAAAGTATCATTTTAAAAACTTATCTAGTATCTTGAAAGATAAGAGTATCATTTTTTTATAAAATATTTTATTTATATTGATAATACTTTGTTGACAGTAAAATTTGGTTCAAGAAGCCAAAACTTCAGTCAACCAGGATGGTTTCTGAAACCCCAAACTGCTAGTTGGGAAGTGCAAACATGAACAGGAAAAGAGAATGAGAAAAAAGACAAACAATAGACACTAGAAACCTTTTTATCATGGTTTAGCTAAAGTTAATCGGCTCCTATGTCCACAGTGGTTTGTATTTTACCTTTAGGCTATGGTTTCTTTTTGAAATTCAGCAGGGTTATAGTATACAAGCTCTCTTTGTATTTCTGCAAAGTTTCTGCATGTGTTCTCTCCCCTATAATGATCTCCTTCCCTTTTATTTATAGGGGTTGAGAGGTTACAAATATAAATTAACAAATTATAAATCTGCCACATTAAGTAATAAATGTATTTAACAATAAGACTCCTGCAAATTGATTTCTATAGTTTGCTTTCTGCGTGTGGGTCCCCCATAAACTGCTATTTGCAGAAGAGCTTTATGAGTTATCTGCATGTGGATGTGTTCATGATTTGACCGTAACGAGCTTCTGGTTAGGAGAGACAATGCGTTCTGTGAGTTAGTGCTCTCGTCCTGGGGTCGTTATTGACTTTCGGATAGTGAGGTGGAGCTTGCATCACATTGAGTAAACTATTGGCTATGTGAGTCTAGACTCTTAGCTATTGTGGGCTTGTATTGGCCTTGTCTAGTGCTGGAGACATGGCTCGTGACTTGGTGATCTTGTTTAGTGACCTCAAGGTTAAACGAATTGGGCTTTTTCGTTTGGACTTACCTTTAGGGCCCTTTGTCAGCCCATTTACGAAGTAACAATTTTTTACCCATAACATTAGCCCTCCAACTCTCAGTTCGCTCTGCGGACTAGGAGTTGTAGTTTTCTGGCAAAGGCTAACAAACTGAGATGCGCGATCTTGTCATTCAGGTTTTTTTTTGTCACTTCATTTGTCCTTATCATCATTACTGCATTTAATATGCACATTTCCCCATTACTGCCAATACAACAATAACTGAGCCTGACAATTTTCTGGACCATTAGATCCTGAGTAGTTGATTACTCTTCGAATTAAACGATTGGGTGACCAAAACTATTTAAGGTAAGAAAAACTCCTCTTTCCCCTGTCATTTCTGGGGAATGGCATTTTGCTTTTCAAGTTCTTGAGTAGTAGTTTCCGATTTCATTCCCTTGTACTGCTGATCTCGCGGTAGTTGTTATGGTCAATGAATCGTTTCATCCAAAATTCATCTTGCCTTCATCTGCTTGGGAATTCAATTTGCCTTTTTGGCATGATAAGCCTTCTTAAGACCCATGCTCTTAGAATGTTCTTCTTTATGAGTTTTTGGTATCGTGCCATTTGGCCTGATGATGAATGCATGTTTGTTGCTGGGCATTTTACTTGTTTGTTTTTCAGCTAGATTGAGCTTTCTATTCCCTCAGGGATTTAGTAGTCCGGCAGGCTTTATTGATTAAACCCTCCTGGGTTTTTGATAGTTTAGGTCTCTACCATGGTGACTTTGAGGCATGTATGATCTACTGCATAGAAAATTTGTCTAGCAAAGAGCGACTTTCTGCTCTTCTGATAAGGTCTGTTTGAAGCGATCTGGTTACTTGAAACGACCTGATTACTTGCCCTTTTATGTAGATGTCTATAACTCATAGACGCCAGAGTCACCATATAAGGAGTAACGATGAGCCCAATTCCTTGGCTCGAAATAAGAAGCCAAAATTCTCCCCGGCTGAAGCAACCTCCAGGAGCGGAAAGGTCATTAAGGAATTTGTTTGACCTGGTTTCAGGGAGGGGCTACAAGTCACTGGGAGACCTTTAAATCGCATAGTATTTAAGCATTACCCTTTGACCATCAAACTAGACAAGCTCAAAAATATAATCGAATGCTACCATATCCCCAAAGGTTGCTGTGTTATGGCACCTTCTCTTAATGATCATGTAGCCCATTTGCCTTAGGGGTTTATTATTGTTAGTACCCAGCATCTTGATGCTGGGCTCAGATTTCTAACCTAGTTATATATTATTGACTTGTTGAATGAATTAAGGCTCTGTCCCTTTAAGTTAACCTTGAACTCCTACTACCAATTCACCTCTCTCACTCTCATGTAGTCGAGAAGCGATATTCTGCCACCATTTACAAGGGTGTTGTGCCATTTTCACAGCATTAGGAGTACGAGTTCTCTGGATGGGATCTATTACCTCTCAGCCTGGTAGTCTGATTTTAAGAGGGTTTTACCTTGGATGCCAAGGGTAAGTCAAATGTAGGATAATACAAGACTCGCTAGTTCTACATTTCGTGCCTATCCTTGCATCCTTTTCGTAACTTTGATTTTATTCTAATGCTTGGTAAGCGAGCCAATGTCATGCAAGT
The DNA here is from genome assembly GCA_026873985.1 of Saraca asoca. Lineage (NCBI taxonomy): Eukaryota > Viridiplantae > Streptophyta > Magnoliopsida > Fabales > Fabaceae > Saraca > Saraca asoca. The sequence goes on from JANHAO010030767.1 coordinate 9,479, forward strand.
TACCATGAATTCATGTTTTGTTTTTGACATTTGTTTATTCTTTGCAGTCGGGGCTGGCAAGGTAAAACCAGTGCTTGGAGCTAAGGAGGCTGAAATGTTACGTCAATTTCTTGCTATCGGCAATCTATAGAATGATTTTAAATTTGACGATGACCTCCTTCAATCTCACAAGCTCATTCCTGCATTAAACATCAAACTCACTAGAAAGATCGGGGCTCTCCCAGTGAAGGAAATCAATTTCATTTGTTTTGAAGATTATAAGAAAATAGTGAAACTCTATCTTCAAGATCCAGCCTCCGATGAATCTGAAGAACTCAAGGTTATCGCGACCTTGCCTGGTCCTGCAGCCATGGTAGCCCCCATTATTTCTGATCAGTCCCCCTTATACTTACTGTAGCCTCTCCTTAGGAGTTAGTTCCTATCTTGTATCCTGAGGTGACAAAGGTGTAGGTTTGCTTGGCCAAGATGAGGGGGAAGAGGCCATGAGTTTCAAAAAAATTTCCTCTTCTTGGCTGAGTAAACCTCCCATAGATCCATTGGTGTGAGGTCTCAAAACAACCTAGATCAGATCTAGAGTAGAAGAAGAGCTCACT
>JANHAO010030768.1:0-10071 GCA_026873985.1 Saraca asoca
AATTAGGAAATTGGATTTCCAGGGACTAAATTGAAAAGTGGCCAAAGTTTTAAGGGGTGGAAAAGAGTTTTCCAAAACCCCAAGGGCCCGGCTACAATTTGGAGAAATTGCAGGGGCTAAAGTGTAATTTTTGGAAATTGCACAAAACGGTGTCGTTTTGGCCGTGGGGCCTTAAAAGCCCGGATGGCCTTTCACGTGTGCGCGTATTTTACTCCTTCGGCACCGTTTCATCTTCTCCGACGAGCTCCGCAAGGGTTCCAACAAGGTAGTCCGATCGGCTCTTGGAAGCTGCTAGCTAGCACTGGGTGGTGTTCCTCCTTCTTCGGTGTGGATTTCTGGTAGTGGTCGGGACGTTTGGATCAGATTTTCGGTGGCATCTTCTGCCGTGCGCCGTCGTCTTCCACCGCGTGCTTGGACCAAAGGTTAGTCTTTTAACACTCCTAGCTTACTTTTTATACTTGATCCTAGCTAGATCAGGGTAAGTTGTTCGGTTGGAAGCAAAAAAAATTTTGTGTTTTGGACAAAAATGCCCTGGCCAGCTGAACAATCCAACAGCAAGGGCTAACAAAGTGGTGGTAGTAGTAATGAATCAGGTAGGACAGGAAAATCATGATGATCAGAGGTCGAGTTTCAACATATTATCATACTCTCCAAAGTTTGCTGGACCGACCTCCTTAGTTCGTGAGCTCCTATGTCTCTAGATAGCTTGACATCTAAAGTTAGGGAAAGCTTGTGCAAATGCAAGAGATCCTCGCTGAACCTGAGATTGTTCTTTAAATCATCCACAATGGCAAATCGGTCCAATACCTTAACCTTCTCAGCCTTTAACGATGGTTTCTCCTTACCAACTCCGTTTGCAAAATGAAATAGAATGTCAAAAGCCAATAAACAAAATAGATTTATACAAGCTTATATGTCCTCAACTCACTTACTCTACGAAGATCATGCAATAATGGACAAAAAACATAGAATCAGTGGATTTTATAAAGCCCTACATTGGACTTGCCCATAGCATCACCCCGTGGCAAGATGCTCTTGAACTCGGTTTGCCAAGCCAATAAGTAATAAATCTCATCATTTTGACCCACACTCTTGATGCTAAAAAGATAACAAAGAACTCTGGCTGAAGGAGGAGGAAGACTATTTGAAAGATATAAAAAGGCAAGAGAGGTGATCTGAGAGTACAAGTTTGGGGTAAGCTGAAAAAGGGAAAGGTGCAGCTTATTCAAAAGCTCCATAAGATAGGGATAGACTAGGAACCTAAGCCCAACAACGAGATGTTTGGTGCTAACAGCAACAAACCCTTTAGGAGGATGAGCTGTGTGATTGGCGGGAGAAGGAGCCAAAATGTAACAACCTTTTGCAAGATGAAAAGTTTCGACAATGCTCCCAAGATCATCAAATTTAATGATTGAAAGGTGGCATGTAAACATTATATAATCTGAGGGCTCCTGACTTCTAGCGACCTACTAACCCTCAGTGGGATCAAGACTAGTAACATCCCTCTGAGCAATCTCACCATTCCCCGAGGTCACCTCATCTACAGAACGCACCAACTCCCCACTTCAGGTAGGGGATCTAGAGTTCTTGCCACTCTTTATTTGGTGACCTCAGTGTTTATGACCTGCCATCTACACGAAAGAAGGAACAATCAGGTTATTAAAAGTAGACCTTGCTTACAAACTAAGGATAACAAGGTTTCCTATACAATAGGCCACACATGCTTTAAATCACCATATCTAAGACCTAAACTATTGAAAACATGGGGGGCTTAACTAATGAACTTATCAGGTCACAAGAACCAGGGAAATAAAAGAAGACTAAACTCAGTAACCTATGACCTCTAAACTTATAGGCACTATATCAGGCAATGATACATTGGTTTCATGAATAGTAACAGGCCCACAAACAAATATAACTAGTTAGCAAAGAAAAATTTTCTAACATATAATGGATGCACATTACCAAACCAAGCTGCCATATATAAGAAAATCACAAAGCAAAACATTCATAAAAAGTAGAAACCCAAAGTTAAGATTGTATTTAGAGAACTTACTGAATCAATAAAATGAGATGGGTCTGAGAAGATAATCCAGAGAAAAACAAGCACGATCAATCGGACCAAATTTGAAGGATATTTTTATAGATGTATCGGGGACGGAAAATATCGAAGATTGGGTAAGAACTTGAGAATAGAAAAAATTGAAGCATAGATTTTCAAAAGCAACAAATGAGAGAGAACGAAGGGTCTCTTCACCTTATAATGCAAACCACCACACCGTTAGATCAAGGGAATGATTAACCATCCTCGATCTAACGATCCAATGAAAAATAGGGTTCTGACACTACTGCACTAATGGTTACGAAAAGGTGTGCACATTTAATGTAATAATGATGGTACCGATAGACATAACGATACAATAGAAATTCGTAGTGATCTCCAACTTTTACTAGCGAACTTTAACTCCCAATCCATAGATCACACTAAGAGCTAAGGGGCTAATATTATGGGTAATTCTCGATACTATGTAAATGGATTGGTAAAAGCCCAATGGATAGACTCAGACTAGCAAAGGCCCAGCTTATCTAGAATAAAGCCACTGGACCAAGATATCAGGTTGCTAAATGCAAGCCAAGGTTGTTGGTCAACATGAGTTAAATAACAACCTTAGGTCATGAAAGTAAGACTCAGCTTACAGCTCACAGAAAGAGTCCTCAACCACCGAGAAAGCTCATCTAGTCTGCTATTCTAGTAGGAGTTTGTTATAACTATCTATCCTGATATACTATGTAATTCTAATCAAGTTATGATACTTATCTATTATAGATTTACACTCAAATTGCAATCCCCTAACTATTATAAAAGGCGATAAAATCATTATACATGGGCACACAATATACAATCATCAGAAATAATATACTCAGCAAAGAGTCATAAAAATCATGGACATAGGGGTCATACTGACTTTAGCCAAACCACGCTAAAAACATCTAATGTCTCCCTATTCTTCCTCTTTCTATCTCTTTCTCTCTCTTTTTTACTCCATGTTTACATTCAAATCTACAATTTGGGATTCGGAACTTGAGTTGACTGGATTTTACCATTAACACTATGTAATCCTAATTCTGCATGATACTTATCTGTTATAAATTTACACTCAAACTGTAATCCCCTAACTATTATAAAAGGGATAAAATCATTTTACATGAACACACAATATACAATCATCAAATATAATATACTCAGCAAAAAAGTCATAAAAGCTGTGGATGTAGGCGTCAAACTGACTTTAGCTAAACCATGTTAAAAACTTTTGGTGTCTCCTTATTCTTCCATTCTCTCTTTCTCTCTTTTCACACTTATTCTATAGTTTTAGGGTTCAGAACTTGGGTTGACCAGATTTTACCATCAATAATCACATATTTCACGAAGTCATTATAAAACCCATGCATAGCACGGGGTCGAAACTAGTTGTACTTTGTAGGTACCTCATAACTTTCTTCACAGTGGTCCAATATTTTCGACCAGGATCACTCAAATATCTCCCAAATACACCCATCATCTAAGCAATATGAGGACATGTACATACTTTAGCATATATATGGAAGCATATGAAACTTACTTTCATAATTAATATTTCTTCATCATTTTGATGACACTAGGCTTTAGAAAGAATCTCATCCCTCTAGAAAGGCGTAACACTTTAAGAACATAATGACATTTTGAGTACTTTTTCAATGTACAATCTTTGAGACAAGTAAAGAAGACCCCAAGATATGTCATATTAAGTAACAATCTCATCAAACTTGAGATGCTATTATCTAGGTGTTTGTTGCAAACCATATATGGATCCTTTCAATTTACACACTATATGTTCTTTACCTTTCTTTTGGTAACTATCTAGTTAGTTTATGTAAACAATTTTTCATTAATCACTGTTTAAGAAGGTTGCCTTAACATCAATATAATGTAGCTCCAGATTGAAATGTGTCACCAATGTCATAACAACTCAAAATGAGTCTTTAGTTGAAACATGTGAGAAAGTCTCTCTACAATCAACACATTCTTTCTAAGTGTAGCCCTTCGCTACTAATTTGACCTTATACCTCTCAATCTCCCTTTGAGCATCCTATTTGGCCATAAAGACCTATTTCCATCCAACAAGCTTGCAACCAATATGTAACTTCATTAGATCCCACACATTGTTTTGGCTCGTCAAAAGCAATTTATCATTCGTACCTGTCATCCATTCCAAAAATTAGAACTTGAAATGACTCTTTGAAAATTGGTGGGATCATTTTCATCATTGACATCAAACTCGTACTCCTATAGGTACACCAAATAATCACTTGTGATTACTAGTCTACAAGCCCTTTGGGATCTCTTCAAGGGTACCTCTTCATTAATTTACAGGGTTTAGTTCCTTTTTTTATACTAATGGAGCACTTAGCTTTCCATCTTCCACAATTGGTTTTACCATTTGTCATATTGGATCAATTTCTAGATTAACTAGATATATGTCAATCGGTGAAGGTGCTAGTGTAACAACAACTTGTTTCTTTCTAAGAAAGACGCACCAGGGACTTGATTTAGAATATACACAACAATATTTAAAGCATCCTCCCTTAGAAAGTTTGGTAAAATCAAATGTGCCAACATGCATACCACCATGTCTATAAGTGTGCAGTTCCACCTTCGTATAATCCCATTCTAATAAGGTATTCTAGGCATAATGTAACTAGCCTCAATTCCGAGATATCTCATAAAAGGACTGGGATTCATATCAAACACATCGTATCTACCATATTACTTACCACCTATATCAGAATTGGTAGACTTAATCTTCTTTCCTAGTTTGAGTTCAATTGTAGTCTTGAATGCTTTAAAAGCATTTAATAATTTTGATTTTTTAGTGAGGAGTTCCACCTGACCAAATCTTGAATAATCATCAATAAAGGTGATGAAGTATATGTATCTACTTTTAGCATTTGATGTAATTGACCAACTAATATTAGTGTGAATTAACTCTAGAACATCTTTTTAAGTTCTCTTTCCTTTTCTAACTCTTGCAGGGAGTTTTCCCTTAATGCAATCAATACACATACCAAAGTTAGATAAGTCCATGTCATGAAAATTTGCTTCTTTTGTCAATCCCTCTATCCTTTCTCAAGAGACATAACACAGATGCTTATACCATAGTATTAAAGACCTCTCATCAATTCTACCCATTCTGTTTCCAATCAAAACATTTATAGAACAAACTAACTTTTCCATTTCCTAAATCTCAACTATATTAATAGGTCTAAAGCAACTTTTGAAATCTAATACTTAAGGCTACTATTCTTATATGCTTCACTTGCTCTTTTCTTCCCTTTCTAACTAACTATAAGCTTTTCATCACTTGTCTTCCTCTTATTTCTTAGTGCTTATAATGAATTCATAACATGAATGGTTGCACTAATGTCTGACCACCAAGTGTTTAATGGAACATGTACAACATTAGACTTAAAATGCACTAGAATTAGCAAAAACTTCTTGATCTATAGTGTTACACATTCAAATTAGCTTTTTTACTTCTCAAAATTAGGTTTCTTTCTTATCCTTTAGGTGTGACATATTCTCATGCTCAGCACTTGATCCATGAGAAACAAAGTGAGCACAATAACCTTTCCTTTCTTCATATCATCTTTCACTTAACTAACAATAGAGATAATCTTATTGATAGTCCACTCGCCCTCCAAAACATCTTTTCAAGCTCTTTTTCCTTTTCTAGCTCTAGCAAGGAATTTTCCCTTAATGCAACCAAAATTAGATAAGCCCATGTCATGAAAATTTTCTTCTTTTATAAATTGCTCTATCCTTTCTCGAGAGATATAATATAGATGCTTATGCCATAACATTGAAAACCTATCATCAATTCTACCCATTTTGCTTCCAACCACAACATTTATAGAACAAATTAACTTTTCCATTTTGTAAATGGCAACTATGTTCATAGGTTTAAAGCAACTTTTGAAATCTAATACTTAAGGCTATTATTCCTATATGCTCTACTTACTCTTTTCTTCCATTTCTAACTAACTATAAGCTCTTCATCAATTGTCTTCCTCTTATTTCCTAGTGCTTGTAATGAATTTGTAACGTGAATGGTTGCACTAGTGTCTGACCTCCAAGTGTTTGATGGAATATGTACAACATTAGATTTAAAATGCACTAGAGTTAGCAAAAACTTCTTAATCTATAGTGTTGCACATTCAAATTAGCTTTTTTTGCTTCTCCAAATTAGGTTCTTATCTTATCCTTTAGGTGTAACATATTCCCATGCTCAGCACTTGATCCATGAAAAATAAAGTGAGCACAGTGACATTTCTTTTCTTCATGTCATCTTTCATTTGACTAATAATAGAGATAATCTCATTAATAGTCCACTCACTCTGTTAGATGTGATACAATGTCTTAAGAACATCAATTTCAGCTAAAATAAATTCCAAAACATGTTAGATCAAATAACTATTTCTTGAGTCCACTTTCATGTTCTTCAAATGATTGTAATAGTGCACTTGTTACATGATGTACTCTCAAACTCCATTAATACCATTGTATGCCTTTTCTCCAATAATGAAAGGTAACACTACAAGAAAAATTATTTTCACTAACAACAAAAATCATCATTGAATGATATTAATTCATCACAAAAGGTTTTCAATCATAACAATATTTTCATATTGAAAAACCCTATCACTGCAAGTTTATGTGATGACAAATCACTATAGCAAATCATCACTTGTGCTACAATTAAAGTTGTGACACAAGATAGAAATTTTTGTGGCTGTTCTATCTAGCTATAGGAATACTTGTCGAGTGAACCCGTGCCATAAGTGAGCGTGATAAAGAAATTGCCATAAAAAAAAGGACTTCTGGCATAAATGATATGTTTTTTTGCCATAGTTTTATCCGTGATTAATAGATTCCTCTTGTGATGAGTACAAACATGGAAAGAAAGCTATGTCCATGGCTACTAGCTCATCTAGCCACAAATAAAATCATGACAAGAAAAAGTGCCAAATTGTTTGACCGTGAACTATTCCAAGCTCTGATCCAATTCATGCCTTAGAATCACTTTATCAATGAATCTAGATCAAGTTATTCTAAATCCCCTAAACTAGAGTAAAATGACGTGAACCAATCTCGGTTTCAAATAACTGATAGTAATAAAAAATCTCCAAACTACATTAATATCAATTTGAACCCCCACTCGACAAGAGAAGTTTCAATATAGCAACCACTACGTCATCATGTGTTTTATGTTTATGAAGGCAACATTTTATATATATTCATATATTTTTCTTTAACTAACAAATTAAAATATCACACTAAAATTTATTTTAACTTCACATGTACCAAAAATAATGGAATATAAGCCAAATTTCAACTTAAGATATATTATACTTTATTAAATAATATATTTTGATATATATAAGAAAATTTTGTAAATTTATTATTATTATATTTAGTAAATATAATATATATGATATTATCCGGTTTGACCATGAATTCAATCGGTTAAACTAATTGAACCATGATCTTTTAACCTTTTTGATTCATCATCTGATTCAATTTTTAAACTGATCCAATTTTTAAAATATTGGCCATGTGAATTAATGTAGATAGTTGAATAAGCCATACTCGTCCACACATGGCAAAAGTTTCCTAGTCACAATTTAAAATATGACTAATTATCTTAAAGATATTATAGATTTATCATTCTATATTCTATTTTTTCTTTGCAAATTTTAGGAGGAAAATTTATTCAATCTGGTGGTTTAGTATTTTTTTTTATATGCGTAGTTGCCAAGGGCATAGTTTACTCATAATTTAAAAATTGACACAAATGATATTTTATCACGATCTTATCTGTAGACTTAATTATCTGCAGACTTAATTTGTGGCACAAATGATACTTCGTCACGAGTAAAGTTTTCCTACTTAAATCGTGACATAAGTGATATCTCACCATGGTTAAAGTTTTTCTATAGCTTAATCTGTAGCATAAGTGATATTTCGCCATGGGTAAAGTTTTCCTACGGAATAAATTTTTTAGTTTATTTGTAAGTTTATTTGAATTCTCTTATTCCCATGGCAAGAGATAAAATTGCCACAATTTTTAAATTTTCGTGGCATAATTCATGACACAAGTGATTATTTATTCTAATGAATGGTGCTTGTTACTAAAAGTTTCTATTTTTTGACAAGATATGTTGTCACTAAAAGCTGAGATTTTTTGTGACAATCAAATTTTGTTGTCACTAATACTTTGCTTGGGTGAGTGGAAAAAAATAGAGGAAAGAAAATAGTATTTTTTTGATTGGTTAGGTGGAAAATGAGAGGAAAGAAAATGAGAGGAAAGGTAAATATGAAATTGATAAAAAGTAAAATAAATTTGGTGAAACTATGAGATTGCACAATATATGATTAAAATGTGCAAATATTACAATGCATGACATATGGTTAAAATGTGCAAATATTATAATAAATTCATAGTTATATTTAAATTTCATTTGAAGATTGAGTTTCAAATATATTAGTCATATGCACTTTGTAATAAAATTTTACTGTACATACTAAAGAAAATAAGTAAAAAGATGAAATATTGGCTAAGACAACACAATATAATTGGCACTTTAATAATGCAATATTTTTAATTTTATTTTTTTTACATTTAGGTTAAATTTTAAAATACTATGCATATATTAAATAATTTGTTATATCTTGTTTAATAAATAAGACATGTATTTCACTTTTGATGTGTGTAAAATTCATGAACATAGCATTACTTTGTGTTTTTAAAATTAATAATTTTTTTACTTTTACAATTTTTATTGAAGTAAATTTCTTCACAAGGAATGCAACTTGTTATAAATTTTTAACATTCATTATATAAAAAATATGTTCAAGAGAAATATTTTATACTTTACTGAAATTAAATAAAAATTTATGGGAAAAAAATACTTTGCCAATTTCACCCCTATATGAATGTAGAACCCCACCCCCCCGAACTTACTTTCTTTCCTTAGATTGAAGAGATTCTTAAGGGCTCTCACTTTTTGTCATTGCTCTGTGCCCATGTCGCTCTCTAACCTAATCTCTTTTGCGATTCCTCTTCCCTTACAACGTTCTTCATTCACTTGATTCTTGGCTCAACCCCCTCCAAAAAAGGTCCTAGATGCTCTGTTCTCTTCGTTCTATCATCAAATGATGGTAGAAGAGAGAGAGAATATGCAATGCAAGTAAATCACTTTGCTTTATGATTTTCTATTACTTTGTTATTTCTCTAACAAAAAACAGAGAAGAAACCACACTCTGTTCTCATGACAATTTCTTTACTTTTTCTCTCTCCTTACAGCATTGTGGAGAAAACCCATTTGGGATTTCAAATTTCCAACCTTTTGGTTTTCACAAGTTTTGTTTTTCTCTTTATTTTTTTTTGGGTCTTCAGTCACCATGAATTTACAACACTTCAGGAATGAAGAGAACAAGCCATGTATCGAGCAAGCAAGAAGCAACTGGGATTGGTTTTTCACCCATTTTTCGCACACATATGGGTGGAAAAAAAATTGGTGGGGCCCAAAACCTGTTTTCCACTCTTTTTCCTTTCCACCCATTTTCCTTCTTCGACCAAGTAGGGGAAAAATCCTCATTTTCCTTTTCATTCTTTTTCTATCCTTTTTCCCTTCAATCAAGCAAGTTGTAAAAATCGCATTAGTGATGAATTTTCTTGTCATTGTAAAGTTAATATTTAATGACAAAAATATATTATGATTACTATAGAATGAATAACTTTTAACCACTCTAAAAATATGATAGACTTGCACTCCTTAGAATTAAACCCAAAACCTTTCAAATGGAATAAATGACTTAACCATTGGGTCATGCTTTTCTTTTAATTTATGTCAATTTTACAATACACACACAAGAAATTAACATACTTCTTGCTAACCTAGAAGAATTGGGACAGGCTCTTCTAAACCTAAACCACAAGAATTAAACAGAGATCTTGCTAACCTAGAAGA